>JASSUY010038039.1:19568-56845 GCA_032466535.1 Forpus xanthops | reverse complement strand
ATTTCTTCCTCAGATCCAATCTAAACTTCCCCTGTTTAAGTTTGAACCCGTTACCCCTTGTCCTATCATTACAGTCCTTAATGAAGAGTCCCTCCCCAGCATCCTTATTGGCCCCCTTCCGATACTGGAAGGCTGCTATGAGGTCTCCATGTAGCCTAATCTTCATGGCCAGGGAGCTTAGTCTGTATGGAAGTTCTCCATGTAACACGGGCATAAAAGCAGCATAAAACCTGAAGAATTTGGCAGACAGGGATAT
This sequence comes from Forpus xanthops, assembly GCA_032466535.1. Lineage (NCBI taxonomy): Eukaryota > Metazoa > Chordata > Aves > Psittaciformes > Psittacidae > Forpus > Forpus xanthops. Next base: position 56,589 of record JASSUY010038039.1, on the reverse strand, counting down.
GGGTAAATGTCATGCCTGTAACACTTGCAAATGCCATGCCAATAATTATGTCACACACTGGTCACTGAAAGAAGAATTCATAGTTCTCCTGATTCAAAGGTGAAGAGTCAGTCAGCTTGGCTGCCAGTAAGTGAGCTTCAGCACACTGGATCATCGAAATTCTGCCACATTACGTCTCCTGTTCTTCTAGCTCCTGTAGCTTACTGAACAAACCTACTACCTGGCTATCCAGGGAACATTCTGGGGGTCCTAGACACTGGCAGATTTTTCTGCTGTCTCTATCTTAAGTATTATCCTATCTGTATATGTTTCTACATACCTGTAGAAATGATGTACTACTGTATTACTAGGAGCTGTAAGACTACACTTCTACAAACCAGAGTTAAGGTAAAAACCAATAGTTATTTGTAAAACCGGAAAATAGACAATGCTTCGAACATGTTAATAGACTCCAACCAAACACAGGTATGGGTTGGAAGGAACCTTAAAGCTCGCCCAGTTCCAACCCCCTGCCATGGGCAGGGACGCCTTTCACTAGACCAGGTTGCTCCAAGCCCCGTCCAGCCTGGCCTGGAACACTGCTGGGGGGGAGGCAGCCACAGCTTCTCTGGACAACCTGTGCCAGTGCCTCACCACCCTCACAGGGAAGAACTTCTGAGGTCAAATCTAAATTTACCCTCAGTCAGCTTAAAGCCATTCCACCTTGTTCTGTGTTACTGACCCCTGTTTTGAGACTAAGGCTAATGTGAAGTAAATTGGTTATTGCCTAATTTCAAGTCCTTCTATCACCTGATATTTATTATATACAATAAAAACATTTAACTCATCAAGAAAGATGAGAGGTGGTTTGTCAAAGATTGTAATGTTTTATATAGTAAGATGATGCCACAAAATGAGAACTTGCTCAAGCAAATAAACCATCAAATCATAACAAGATAATAATATGAGCTCGTATCTTAAAATTAAGAAACTGCTTAAGCTTTGGGCTACATAAAATTAAAAGCAGCTTTTCTTTAATGTCATGAATTGAAAGGCATATGTCAGGCTTAGATATAACAATACACAGTAAGAACAACAACATTTTCATGGTTAAATGAAAGTAAGAGCAAGGAGGACTGCAAACCAACTAATCCAGATTATTGCAGCATGAATTTTCAGGTGTTTACTAAGATCTGTGCCACCTTGCTGTTGTTGACAAGCATATAAGCCACTTGCATACTTATTCCAGTTGCAGATGGTACTGCCATAAAGCCAGAATAATACCATGAGTAGTGTTAGTGCTTTTGTTCATGTGAACTCAAAATTTCTTACACTTCTCATGGCATCATCACTGTTTTGTTCTGATGTACGTGGTATTCCTACACAGGCTTTTCAAGAGTAGGCTCTTTTGAACAGAAGTCGGGTGCTTGCTTGACAGTGTTGCTATTCCAGCAGGTTTTGAGGTCAAACTGATGGTGTCTAATACTGAGAGCTCCTGAGTAACTGCCATTTTTTTGGCAGTGTGACAAGGCTTTTATGGGAAGTTTAATTTCTTTGAAGATACTGTTAGACATTTCAGTATCCTGTTTACTCATTATCATACAGTGCACATACCAGAAAGTGATCCTGGAGTTGTAACAGCTTTGAAAATATCAACTCAATGTTCAATAGCAGTCAGAAAAGCCCAAAACATTATGAAAAGACTAAGGAAAAAATCAGAGAGCAGTATAAAATGCAAAGGATGTCTGCTTTCAGAATGCTGTCTAAATTTGCTTCTTCCATTTTGAAGAAAATATATTAGAATTAGATCAAGCATGACCTAAAATACAAAATATTTTCCATTAAAATAACGAATAATAGATGGGGACAAAATAGATAGGAAAAAAAATAAGATGTACAAGGCAGGGCAATATGGTAGGCTGATAAAATGACAACAGGCATAGAGATAACTGATTTGTAATCATTATCTGCTTTCTCTTCTAAGAATCAAAGATATTAAATGATTATTTTTAGCTTACATGTTTAGAACGAGGTACAGGCAGTGCAGGTCCACAGAACATAGAGTGAGATTATGGAGCTTGTTGCCTGAGAGTGTCATGCACAAACTCTGCACAAGTTTAGAAGGAATAGAAAAATATAGACAAGAAATGTAGCAAGACCTATTAGATGTCAAGCTAGAGCTTTTGACTCAGAGGTTCCAAGTTCAGATCTTGAGAAGCAGGGATAAAATACTAGGAAAGGGTTTTGTTTTTATTCTCCGTATCTTAATTTTCTTCCTCTCCCCAAATTATCTATTTCTTTTATTTTTTTTCTTCTTGTGAAGAGTAATGGATGAGACAATATATGCAAATGCCATGGATTTTCTTCCTTTTTTTTTTTTTTTGCTGCCAAGACTGAATCCATAAACGTGTTTCTTGGAATATATTTCTGAGTTTCAAAATGTGTTTTTTAGAAGCTATTAATAGGCTTAGTTGAATTTTGAACCTGTCAACTAATGACAGTGTCCCCTCGTTATACTTCAAAATTAGTAGGCAATGAATAACTCCTCTACTCCAGTTAATTCCGTTCTCTAAGTCCTGTCACGTGGTTTTTAGATATTTGGTCTTCATACTGTCCTTTCTTACCACTATTTAACTGATTGAAAAAATCCTAAAAAATACACATCCAGTCATCCTTTGTGTACTTTACCTCATTATTTGTTGATTGGTCAAATTTTACTTTACAAAAAGTAACTATCCCCCAACCATTATACGGAATCACAGAATGGCTTGGGTGGCAAGGACCTTAAGATAATCCAGTTCCAACCCCCTGCTATGGGCAGGGACACCTCACAGTAGACAAGGTTCATCAGTAGAAATAAAGTAAGCAATAATAATTACACACAATTTATCATTAATCTATGTAATGAAAGTAGCATCTTTAGAAGCAAGAATCCTTCAGCTCATCAGTTATGGGGAGGAAGGTTACGACTAAACTATTTCTGTAGAATAACATGATGGCAGATAGACTTCCTTCAGGTCAGTGTGGCCCTGAGCATTTTTCCTTTTAGTTTCTTTTTTTTAGAACCTCTCCAGTTTAACAACCTTCTGTTCTGCTGCTGTTTCCCTGGCAACATGGCATGGTAGTGTCATATCAGCCGACAATGAGCTTTGCTTCAGCTGTGTCCTGCCAAAGCTAGCAATGTTACTAGCAATCTCAGCCTTCCCACTGCAATGAGTTTTTTTCCATTAATATTTGCCAAAATCAGTTGGAATTCCATTGGTGTAAATGCTTATGCAGTAATGCCCTGATAATACTGGCTAAAGATGTCATTGGACTTGTCAGAGTAGAATAATTTTTGCAATGCCTTTTAGTATTAAGTGTAGTCCAATAGTATGAATTCTCCTGGCAGTGATACAGAGAGGGATGGTTCTAATAGCAGCTTTCATTGTGCCTTTGCTGTTCTTCAAACATCAAATGAAAGCAGTAATTAGAAATAAATAAAAAAAAAAAACAAGTCATACATGGAAAAAGGAAAACAATCAAAATTAATCGGAAATGTGAAAGGTTAATAAAGCAGGTTAGAGATATGTTAGAAAAAAAAAAGAAAGGCTGACAGTAGTAAATGCAGTATGGTTGTGCCTAAAATGTCCTGGAGGCAGTGTTCTGCACAGCATCTGGCTGTCATTGCTATATATACAAATCCAGATTGAGACTTACAGCATTTAGAAAGGTTTCAAAAGGTTAATATGTTTTGTTTAGCTAAAAAGATGACAAACTCCCTGCTCAATATATAAATAGCCAAAAGGACAAAAAATGCTCAGTATTTAAAGAAATACATAATCTAATGGAGAATCCCTAACCTGTACTATCACCATTGTATCACCTTTAGTTGACACAAATCAGTAACAGTTCCTGCAAATTGTCAAGTAAGGTGAAGATATCTAGTAAAATGAACATGGGATATAAGATTAAGCCTTGCCTCACCAGAATGATTATATATTGAACTTGTAAGTCATGCATATGGTAGATTGCTAATATTTTCCCACTCTATTGCCAGCTATCCGAACTCTTTGCCCAGGCATTTTGCCTTTAGAAGAATGCTGGGGTTTTCTCTTTGCTTTTCTGTCATTTAAAAAAAAATGTTATTTATTGACTTTAAAGCTAGGTCACATAAATTGGCTTTCAATTTTGCATCAGAGGCAGAAAGATTCATAAATCATAGAATCATAGAATGGTTTGGGTTGGAAAGGACGTTAAGATCATCCAGTTCCAACCCCCTTGCCAGGGCCAGGGACACCTCCCAGTAAACCATGTCACCCAAGGCTATGTCCAGCCCGGCCTTGAACACCGCCGGGATGGAGCACTCACAACTTGGATAGAGCATTCACAACTTAAAAGCCAGTCCTGTGCCATCAAAACAGCAAAATTATATGAGCACTACACCATTTCTGTAGAAATGGCAGGAACTGAGACATCTTACCTCAGACAGCATATCTTCTGAGGCAGAAAAAAAGTATGTATAAACTATCAGTTCTGAAGCAACTTCAATGTATTTTTCCTTTAAAGGAGATATTCTGAGTTCATGTAGTTATAGTTTTGCTGAAACAGTTCTGTCCCATGGCTTTAGTTTTTGTGCTCCAAAGCTGACAGAATCTAGCTTCATTGGAACGTAACTGTGAGTGATTAGTCAGGGACTTAGTTGAAAAGTACTCTGAGTGGATATTTTACAAATAGCTTGATTTCAGTCAGTTGCAAATTCAACTTAATCTGAAGATTGTACAGAAATTATAATCCTTTCTCTACAGAGGGCTTTTGTGAGGTGCCTGTTCAGTTTATCTCACATGCAAAATTCTAGGACATTAACAAATTATGGGTGATTTTAGGAACAGCTTGACTAATGCTTTTTTAATTCTACTGTTTCCCTATTATGAAGATGATCACCCTCTCAGTTATAGGGAGATTACTTGATTATCCAAAAGTGCAAGCTGGAAACTGAAGGGTTTTCTGAGGTAGTAAGTCCTGAACATAAAATACCTTTACTGTTCTTAAAATAAAGAGGTAAACTGGTATCTGTATCATCTTCCACATACAGATATGATATGGGCATGTGGCATTTCTGATGGCACAAAAAAGATGAAGTTTAGATAGTCAGCCTTTGCAAACAGCTGTGTAATGTGACTACCACCTACAAGTGCACCTTCCAGAAAGATCTATGGCTGTCTAAACCTTCAAACATGTCTACTCAAAGTATCTTATCTGCAATAGTTGCTTCATATCCTGATGTTCTCTTTGTTCATCAGACCTACATACATAAAACATACCTCCTCTAAACCCTCCATGTTCCCACCGATGGTATAGTCTTGATTCAGTGTTAGTATTTGTCATATATTTCCATTACAAAGCCCATTTCCTAGAGGCCTGATTTGTAGTGTTATAATACAGGACTGTATATGAAAAGATACGTATTATTTTTCAAATGTTAATTATTAAACTTCACGGATGCTGTCAAAATAGCTTATCTATACTGAGTATACAACAACAATTCTTAAACTTCTCTATTATAATGTTCCTTCTCTGTGTTATAAAAACCTTCTCTCAACAGCTCTTTCTTGATTGTTCTATCATCTTGCGTCAATAGCTTAATCTTCCTTGTTCTGTCTTGCTTGGCTCAGTTGCAGATGTGTATGGCTTATAAAAAAATTTCTTGAAAGAGATATTTACTTAAACACTTTTTGTAGCATAAAAATATCGTGGGGTATTTGTTGCATGTACAGCTGAGATAACAGGTTTAACAGGCTGTTATATTACCATAATACCCTTGTTTAGAATGTCTTTCTAAAAAGAATTTACTGGTAAACATGCTGAAACCCAGGCTGATTTTAGAGATACAAATAACCATCCTGATGGGCCTTCAGTCATATGCACTGGTCATCAGCTGTATGATTTGCAGGTTTTTTTGAGAATAACTCCCTGCAGACAAGTCAATACAACATTCTTGGCTTTCACTGCTGTCATTTTGACACATTGAAGTGTTTATTTTTACATACATCTATTTTAAAAATACATTTATTCTTGTAAAATGAAAAGCACAGTCTCTCTATAGTAAATACTCCGATAGCAAGGCTTAAAATGTTTGGTTTTCATAGGATTTTTTTTGTCTTTCATATTACATATCGGTTCTCTAATATAAATGTGTATTACATTCTCCTCAAAGTATGATAGTGGAGGCTGCCTATGAAATGGTGTTTTAAGGCCTTTTTTGCTCAGAAAAACTGACCGCCTAGGATATAAATGGTTATACTATTAGAGTAATTTCAGTAATGCTCAGGATTCAAATATCTGTAATGAGTAAAATATGTAAAGTAACTCTAAGTAAAAGTCATTAATGAAACTATATGTAAGTCAGTGTATTTCCTGCTTCTCATTAGAATTTATATGATTAAAAGAATGTTGAGGTTTATGACTATTTTAGAACATTAAATCCACTCAGGTTTGAAATGTATGAGAGTCTTTCTGAAGGGGTGAAATTTTAATTGCATTTTGTAGCAGATGTTCCTTTTGCAGTAAGTGAAAGGAATTGCAAGTTTCATACAGGTGAGACTTCAAAATTTCATTTAATGATTTGGAGTTATGAAATAGTTTTTCAGTTACGAAAGATAACTCTAAGTACTTCTAGTTTTGTATTTTTTCCATCTCGTCCTGGTTTTGTTTCTTTGCCTATCCACTGAGGTATACACAGTTATTCCATAACTGCTGCCAAGTATTGTAACAGAATTACCAAAAAGTGTGGATGCTAAAGGAGGAGACAACATCTGGCTGGTTGTAGGACCCATTATGCAGACTTAGGAGATGTTGAAGGCAGGATGGTAGGAGAAGGAGAAGGGAAGCCTGCCCCGGCCAGCTAACACCCAACCCAACCCTGCTGGGTGATCTCAGGAAACAACTGTTTACTTTTAAATAGATACTATGTTTGATGCAAGGGAGGGTAGGAATACAGGCAGCTTCTTCCCCAGATAGTATTTTGAGAAGCATAAAGAAATCGCATTGGTTGTGTAGGTGGAAGGAAAGAAAGGCAAGATGATTTCTTTTTTATCAGTGCTCTTTGCTAGCTATTTACATAATACAGTTATCACCACATTGTGCAAACATAGCAGAGACCTGATTTTAATCCTATGTTAGTTTTACTACGTACTGATCTGTTTCAAGTATTGGTTAGATGTAACATGATGTCATCACAGCCTTGGCAAACAGTCTAATTTAGACTTCCAAACCTTTCTTTTATCTTTCTATGCTGCTGGCTTACATTCTCTGAAATGAGCTTTTTTTTTTTTCTTTTTTTCCTGGATGAGTTTTCCTGATTGCATTTACAGTGTGACCTCATAGAAAGACATGACGGTGTACCAGAGGGATGCTCCACTGCACTGCGGGATTAGGATTGTTCCTTTTCCAGCTTCACTGGCAAGGCCAATTTATCAGGGACTATAGCTTAATACACGTGTTATAATTTCCCACTGATCAGCATATGAAGCACATCCACAGGATTTTTGCAGTACCTTTGCAATACAAGATTAGTTTTTATCATCCTATGAAAACAAAGATGTTGAATGAAAGCCATGTATATTTCATATGAAGCAGGTCTGATTGGACCTAGAAAACATCTGAATTAAGAAGTTGAATGTCATGGATCTGTATTGCCACATTATGGTGATAGAATTAATCTCCAAAGATTATAAAATGAAGTACAATTTCACAAAATAAAAATAAAAAACACAAAAATTCAGAACACATCTAAGAAAATTTGATTAAATAGCAAATTTAAATACTGAGAATGTATGAGACATGGAAATACAGGATGTATGTTTGTTTCCAGGGATGTTTAGATGTAGATTAAATTAATATATCTCTATTCACTTCTAAGAGAGGAAATGGTATAGTAAGTTTTGATAGCAAAATGTAGTATAAAAAGGAATTAATTATACCTTCTGCTAGTATGCTAGTAGAGGAAGGAGAGAACCTGCATATTCACGTTTCCAAACTGCATGGTCACAAATTAACTTGTATACTTCAGTAACTATTGTGTACCAGCACCTCCCTTCTCCTCAATATTAATGCAAAAGATAGGGCATCTATTTTAAAAACAAGCAAGAAATCCCCTCACACCATAATATTAGCACTCCAGAACACAGACATTACTATGATTTTCTTTGGATACTGTTTGCTAAACTAGCTAATCCATGGGTGTCAGAGTGGGTTCTTCCCATTCATACTTTAAATTCCACAAAATATCCTGCAATTCTAAAACAAGATTTAAGCTGCATGATAGTTGTAAAGAAATCCTTTAATAAATTCTCTTTGGGGTGACAGTCAAATAGAAGTGAGGTGGAGGCATCCTGAGTAAAAGGGAGTGATGCATCTTTTCTAAGACATTACCACTGCTGTTCTGCTCAAGGAGAAACTTAAAAAGGCCAGAGGGAGTCAAAGAAATGTTGTCTTGTTTGGAGAATACAAAAGCCACACTCAAGTCATTCAATGTCTTCTTCAAAACATGAATATTTAAAATAGAAAAATGCATTGATAAGGAATGCTGATGTGAATAAGTGAAGAAAACACTCAAGGAAATCAATTCTTTTAAAGAGTACTCTTCTTGATGAGAACAAAAATAAACTCTGCTGCTGCAGACATATGTATGTCTATCTATATATAGTCACAAATGCAATGTATAAGAAGCAAGAGATCAAAGATCAAACTATAGGTGTAGTTTGACATTGTCTAGTACTGTTATATCAAATACAAAGACAAAAAAAGAGCCATGTTTCAAATTGTCATGAGACAATATTAGAAAGGAAGGCATGACTTGGGATTCAGTGTCATTTCCTTGTGGATAGTTTTTGGCTGTTGTCATGCCTTTTCAAATCAGGATGGACACTTCTGAACATTTTCTTTGGGTAGAAAAAGTAGTGTGATTCTTTGTGTGCTCAGCCATGGTCTGCATTATTCTGTTTTCATAAACCTCATCTGGGCTCTGGCAGACATTGCTGGAAATCATCCAGGAAAGGCCTAAGGCAGACTTTTCATATTACTTGTGTAATGCCACTGCAAGTGCATATAGGATGAATGGCAGAGTCATCCATCCTACTATATCCATCATGAAGAAAGGTGAATGTATGTTTCTGCATTCAGGGATAGTGAAGACATCCTTCTGGCATGGCTCATAGTTTACAGTCTGTGGTCCTGATGTGTAAATGTGGCCTTGCATCTATGATGAGTGTTAAGATTTCAGAGAGGAATCAGTCTTATATTCATTATATAGTTCATTGCCCTTCTAGCACATATAGTGCAACTACAAGGACAACTAGATGTATGTTTTTAATCAAAGTCTGCTTCTGCTTCTTTTTAAATACATACAATTAATTGTAACTTGCCCATTTTAAATTGGAAAACCTAAAATCCTGTTAATGTGATTTTCTGATGTTTATAAAAATGGAACTTTTTCTATAGACTTTTCTATGAAGAAGATAGATTTTACTGTGAGTTTAAAGGTTTTAAAATATTAGTTGTTGACAGCAACCCAAGAATTCTGTTTCAGGAAACAGTTTTTTATCAGAGAAGACGTTTTGGTTGAAATATGTGATCATTAGCACAACATATGCCTCTGTAGTAAGTTTAAGTCATCTGTTCCCTTGAGAAAGATTTCAACTTCTAAATGGTAAAATCTTCACAGCGTCTTATCTTGCCTTACTGTGGGAAGTCTTGCATTGCAGGTAGAAATCCCTGCTTTCTCTGCAGGTCAGTTAAACTACCTATTCCTCCTTCTCTCTATGTGAAGAACATTTTCTGGGGCTGTTCACCCCAGAATACATTTACTTATGCGTATGATCCTTTACATACAAAGAGCTTAAGTGTTTGACTGCCTGCTTCATCATCTACCATACAAACCATCTCCTTCTCTCTTTTTACGAGTATTTTAATGCCAAGAATATAAGCACACTTCTCTGCTATTTCCATGGAAACCTGAAGAGGAACTTAAAATTAATGCAATGTAAAACAGGTTGGAGGAGAAGGCATCCTGAGTACTTGCTCCGTGATTAGGTGAAGTTCAAGACTCACTGGACCAAAATTATTGTTTTTATTGTCTTCTAAGGGCAGGAGAGACCCATGAGACATTCCCTTGTGAACAGGTCCTCACTGTGTGTAACTCCATCAGTCCTGAAGCATCACAGTTATCAATTTCAGTTGAAATTATTAGGTGGCAAAGTAATGTGGTATACCATCATTTAGCAAAAAAAAAAAAATCCAGTGTACATAAAATTCACATATATAATGAATGATTAAAATTTGGTGATGGATGTAGAAAAGGAACAGCCTTATCTTCTAGCACTGTGAATTCCAGTATTAGCATAAAGCACCATAAGAACTTGTCCCCGGTGTAGGAGAAAAGGAATTTTAGAGTAGTACAGTAGGATCAATTTAGAAATAGTTACAACCAAGATCCTTTATCAGATGCAGATACATTTATACACACCAAGATGACTAAGGAGTCTTATTGTACCAGTTTAGCAATGAGAAAGCTGGGGAGAGAAGACACTAATTCTGCCCTTCAAATGGTACACTGTATGCTGAGTTTTCAAACAAAGGTTATCTGTCTGCAAGTGGAAAAACTATTTTCACCCATTTTTAGAAAAGAAAAATAATAAAAATCTGACAATTTTAACAAGATCTCCTTAATATTTGGCACAGCCCCTGCCTCACACTCATTTTTTTTCCTCATTCCCTTGCAAGTTTGAATTAACTTGAACTGTGCAAATTCCTGTGCTAATCTGAATGGAATGGATCTTTAGGGATATCTGTTCAGCCTCTACTAGTACAAAATTCCATAGGCACTGTTTCTCATCTGGAATATACAAGTCTGAGGAGGAACAACTGCAACAGTGGGAAAGTTTGGAGTGAGTTTAAATTATGGGTTGAGAATGTGGTGGTGTGGGGTTTAAGTGATCTGGTAAAATCAAATAATTGAATTAGGAAATGGGAGAAGATTGCTGGCGTAACCTTATTTTGAATATCTTGTTTCTCTATGTTTTGATTCAGCCTTTTGTAGTGATGATGGTTTTTTTCCATGGATTTTCTGCCTCATTCAATGAAAATAATGGGGTTGCTACGATTAATGAGGGCTTATGTGATAAATAACTGGCAACTGCAGGAACACTGCCATAATTTGTTGCAGAAGGAGGAAAATGTCAAATTAATGGAACATGGGATTACGGGAAAACAGAGTTAATATGGCTACTCTGAATAACTGGGTCTTGGCATAGGTCCACATTCCTTCCTTTTTGGTTCCAAATCAGTTTCTTAAGTTAAAATGTTCATAGGTAATCCCACATTCTTTCATCCTGTGATTTCATTTCTAGTAAGTCTGATTACACAGAGCTACAGCAGATATCAATGATAGCTTGGAAAACCTATTAAACTTTGTTAAATAAACACATGTGTTGAACGATCAGGTTCCTGAAAACTAGGTTGGATGTCTACAATTACTGGATTCTTTCTAGCTGTAATTTTTCATTGTAGAAATTGCATTATTCCCTATTTATAAATTGCTTTTAATAGTACCTTTTGATCTGACAGCGTGATGTGGAAATAAAATGTAGCCAATGAAATATTCAGAGACAATAATTATAAGGTTGAGAAGAAACTAGTAATTTAGTCTTTTAAGCAGTTTATAAATAGTAAGTTTATAGTAAAGCATCTGTAACTTGAATTGTGACAATAAAGAAAAATATTGACTAGCACATGACATTGTCCATCCTGCAAGATGAATGAAAAAGGGTTCAATGAATAAGCTCTATGTGTTCCTGTAACATGTGATTTACATGTGTATAGCACTACATAAGCAGCTCTGATTTCAGCATTTGAAAGTTGGTTCCAGTAAGGGCTGAGACACCAGAAGCATCAGAGTAGCAGAAAAAAGATTTCATGGAAATTATCTCTCCAAACTGATTTAATCTAAATTCCACCAATGCTGCTTAAAAACAGAAGAATTTACGGAAAATGAAGACATGATTCTTTTTTATTCTATGCTGCTAAACATGCAGCTTTTGCACACAGTACTCCTCTCAGCTTATGCAAAATAGATACCAAGATCAGACCCAGATTTAGCCCCTCTGTTGGATGTTGCTTTGCATGTTTTCATTTATCTTGCTTTTCCTGTTCTTTCATCTTTGACTTTGAACACTGACTTGTGTGCTCTATAGCCTTTAGGATTCTTCCAGGTTAGTGGGTGGCAGCCTGAAAACAAGCACGATGGCAAGAACTATGTTAGAATTATAGGCAAGGCTGCTAAAAGATACTTACGAAGTATGCTACATGAATCTTGCACCATAGATGGGATAAAAGGGAAGATAGTCATTGTTCCCACAAGAGCTGTAGCTGCACCAGATTTCGTAAGCATTCTACCTAAAATATCTTAAAGATGCAATAAAATGAAAAGCCAGTGCTCCTGTTTCGGTTACTTAAGCTGTGAGGGCAAAATGTGCCCTTCTCCAGATGTCACACAATCTGAGAAACAGCAGTAGTCTGTGTCCAGCTGTGGGCAGCAGTGGATATTTGGGGAAGAATATCAGAACAGATCAAACATACACTGAGACTTCCTGCAGTATACCCTACCAGATAACTGAATCAAAGATTGCATCAACATATTTCTGTTTAAGTGCCCTTTTAATTTAATTGCTTTTTGAACCCAATTACACTTTTATGACTTATCCTATGATTATTCTCTAACAGCTCATGACAAAGTTTTACATTTAATTATGCACTGCATAGAAGAATACTTGTTTACTGTCAGATGACTGAATTTGCGATTTCTCTTTGTACTGTAAGAAATGGTTGAAAAACCATTCACTAGTCACCATTTCCATACCATTCTTGATTACATGAGCTCTACTGTGTTGGGTTTGATTGTTTTGTGGGTTGTTTGTTTGTTTTGGTTTTTTTTTTTTTTTTTTTTTATAATCATTCCGTACTTATGAAATTCCTGATGGTGTTCTTTATGTTTTCTAATTCTATTTTTGGAAATAGTCCCTCATCTTACTTATACATTTGAGCTTTCATAAATATCCAGAAAGTCCTGTTTTAAAGCTGGGGTTGTCTATGTTCAAATGAAAACCTACTTAACCAAGAAGTCCTCTTTTCTTTCTATAATAGTTTATCAAGTTGGACTCTTGTCCTGTCAAGTCCAATGTTTCATATTTCAAATATTCTTTATCCAGAGAAAAGGGTATTCACAGGCACTGGATTTTGCAGTCTGTCCCCCTGCCATTATTCTGTTACACCAAATTATTAAACTTGCTGGTGCATTGTAGTGGTAAAAAGTAATGGAGTTACTTCATTAAACAAAATAATAAATTCTCTTATATATGCAATTAAGGCACACAGTTGTCTAGGTGACAGGAACCAATACTGACCCTGTTAACACTCTTCCCACTCTTGGGGTCTTACAAAAGAAGGTACAATGGGGAAAATTGTTCCTTTACACATAATCTGTCAGCTGGAGCTTGGATTGGGTAAACAATACAAAAGCTCAGTCAACAGTTTGAAACAGTGAATGCACACCTTTTTTTTGCTTGCATATTTTCATGTAGTTCTCATGCAGATTTCTGCAGTATTTTAATAGCTTGAAAGAACAGAAAACAATGGGTATTCCACAAAGGCCACTGCTCCATTCTTCGACCATTTCCTTTTCTTTCTGTGTCACCAATAGGATATTGAGTGTAGTATAACTCTTTCCATCAAAAGGGTAGTCCTTATGCTTGAATTTGCCTCTTCAGGATGAAAAGTTTGAGATTTGTTCAGAACTGCATGCATTTAATTGACTTCTCATGTATGTATTCAGTTATAGCTCTGTTTTTGCAATTCATGGAATTACAGAAACAGGCTGGATGTGATCTCTGCAGGTCTGGACAATTGCCAACAGTAAATCAGACTAGCTATGGCTTTGTCTAGTTGAATGAGGACAATCTTTCTGGATGGAGATTTCACAAAATTTCTAGGCAAATTATCCCAATTCTATGCTCATCCTCTAGTGAAAATTTTTCCCTGACATCAACTCTGGATGTCCCAAGCTGCAGTTAGTGCTCATTGCCACTAACTCTTTAATCTGATATTGCTTGGATGGGTTTAGCAGCAGCATCTTTGTAACTATGCCTCAAGTAATTGTAAGCTATGAGATCGCCCTTTAGCCTTCTCTTCAGCCCAACCAAGCCCTGTTCCCTCAGCCTCTTCTTGCAGGTCAGTGCATTAAATTACTTACTGCCTAGACACAGAAGGCTGATACTAAGCTTAAAGGTCTCAGATGAAGACATCTAAAGTCCTGGACAGCATATTTTTTTTTTTTTGTAACTAATCAACATTTTAGCTGTGTTGGATGTGTGCTTCAAATGCTGCTTTTCCCTTGAGCTAAGGAAATAATCTAAAGGCCTGAAAGAAAATGAAAACAAAAAACCCACCATGCTTGAAAACAGTGAGTAAGCATTGAAATATAATGAACTATGTTATGAGAAATAAAGTTCCTGGCCTGCATTACTATGTATAAAACTCAGTCTAAGGATAAAACATCCAGGTATTTATGATTAAAGTATTGAAGTTCATGCTACTGGATGTCAAGAATGGTGAAATTTTAATAGGGTTTTAACAAAAAAACATTTTTAAACTAGATTTTTTCTAAACTCCAGAAATATGCAGTTTGCTTGGAATATTATACAGTGCTTAAAAGAATAATATAATCATAGAATTAAGCGTAGGTATTACATGCTGCTAATTTGTTTCCTAGAACTAAATTAAGAACTATCTTAATTTGCGCTCCAGAAATCTTAGTTTTCTGGCACTATTGGAGACATTGAATATTTATTCTTGTATTCTTTTTATGGCATGCTTGCCCCTCAAAATAATAACACAGAGAAGCACAGTGCAAGCTCTCCTAACTCTTAATGTCAGGAGACTTATTAATATAAAGCTTTGTTGACCTTTGAGGTGGTAAAAGGAGAGTGATAACAGTTGTTTGCTGAGCACTTGAACCGGCAAGCTTTCCTTGAAAGAGAAAAACAAGCTACCTGCCCACTTAAATTATTAAATAGAGACCTGTGAAAGGAGGTACATTCTACGATACTACATATGTTGTGTACTTTTACTACAGTCCTGGCAGCGCTGTCCTATGGACCCTATCTATGTAATTTTGAGGTTTAAATGTGTTGGCCCATTGTCGCTTTAGCTTTTGTTGGCCTGCATCAGCTGTAATAGCATTTCTTTTGCCAGTCTATCCCGATTACACATTCCCAGAAATGTTGACTTGTGTTGCTGTTCTGTCAGGCACAGGACCAGTACCGACTGCTCCATATTTCTGTTTTCCTGAACAGAGATTTTTCTAGAACTTTTCTCTGGATTTGTAATTCTCCTATGAGAAGTGATAAATATATGTATAAATATAAAGTGACACCTATCACGTGCACATGTTATAACTTCTAAATATATACTTTTTTTTGTACCTAAGTTTGCTTAGAAGCTATGTACAGCTACTAACAAGCAATAACTCCATCTACATGTATTTCTCCACTTCTATTCCTGCCTCCTTCCTTGTAGTGGAACAGCCTTTAATACCTTGGCCAGATGTACTCCAGTGGCCTTTATCAGGATCTGCTAGCATTCCTATTAAATGATGAATGCCATGCTCTTTCTGATCCTTGAACCCAGTAACCTTTTCCTCTGTACTTCCAGGAGTTTTCTGTATGTACTTTCTTTAGGTTCCCTTTAGTTTTTAAGTCCTAGCAGCAGTACCTGTTGTTCTGTTCCTTTACTTGGAAATCCCCAGGATCAAAATGTAATCCTGCTGTCAGAAAATTTAATCAAACTTCTTTTTCAGCTCAGGCACTCTCCTTAGTATAATCATAGCTTGGTGTCAGACTATGCTCACTAGGATTAACAAATCTGTATTGTTCCTGATCTAGGAATATAAAACAGTTTTGATAGATAGTACTAAAGAGTGGTTTACTCCAGTCTGTCACTGGCACCCATATGTATTTAATACATAACAATGCTTGACTTATCACATACTCCTACAGACATGACTTGCTGTTTCAGTGCACACCTGAAAAATTGCAGGAATCAGTTTTCAAAGACAAATGTTCAGGACTCCATTAAAGTAATAGTCCCAATTAAATCTGCTTTGTGTAGTCTAGTCCACAGTAAGTCTTAGTAACATTACAATTATTTTCCAGTTGCAGAGATCATATGTGATAAAATATTCATAATGGTTTCATTGTCATCCTGTACAATAGCCAAGGCTAAAGGTCCCCATGTAATTCTCATTCATGCTGCCAGATTCAGTTATCTGCAGAATTTGCTGTGGAGACAGTAGTAATACTCCACAGGAAATCATCAAGGGACACAGTATGCTACATGACTGCTTTCTCAGGTTTATTTTTCCTTTCTTCTCTGAAAAAGAGCTATCAATATTGACTACTGCCTTCTCTACATCTTCTACATTTTCACCTACAAACTGTAAGTAGAAAGAATTACAGGACATTACCTTTAAAATAATTAAGAACTCATTTGGTTGTTTACAGATTTTGTTCTCCAGTGTAATTTTTTTGAGGATGAATCTGTGTAAAAAAACTAGAAGCAAAATTTTTTTTTTGCTCTCACCATATAAATAGATATCTTCCTATCCAAAATTGTATGAGATTTCTTCAGGGCTCCACTTCATAACATCAGGGGTTCTTAGTCTTCTATGTGTTCAATTCATAGTAGAGATGCCTCTACTATAAAACCTTATTTTATAATCCCCTTCAATTTCTTTTTATTGCAGTGGCATAAAGTATATGTGTATGCATAATATGTTAGTTTTCCACCTTTCTGCATCCTCTTAAATGTGCAAGACAGTAAAGGAATTTTGGTAGGAAGGACAGAAATAGATGACACATGCATGTACCTTGTGACAGGTGCTATATTGACATAGCTATTATCCTGACCTCTTTCCTGTTTTGTTTACCATGTAACTTGTCAGGAATTCCTGCAATGGTTTTAGACTAAGGAACAAGTTACCTTGGTGATGGAATAATGAGTTTGCTTGTAGAATAAGTTAAGATGCATAACTTCAGAACACTTCTTAATCAACAAAAGGACTTACCCTTGTATTTCACCCTAATTTTGGCATTTTAGAATTCACAGTATTTTCCAGGAGAACTTTGGGATCATAGGATTGGAAAGAAAGAGTTTAGAAATGCAAAATAATTTTATCTAGTCAACCCCCTGGTTATCCTGTCTCCTCTGGGAGGAGCCAAAGCTGGAAACAGGTATATACAGGACAACACAAGAAGAGTGTTGTATCCCAATTTATTTCTACCTCAGTGAGGTTCTTAATTTTTTTTATTTGAGATATATAGAGAGTGAATTAGATTGTCTGTTTACTTCTCTCCAAATGTTTCTTTTTCATTTTAAATGAAAGTAATTATTTTTTGTAACTTATGAAATTATCATAATTTTTCCCAATTTAGACCCACAGCTATCTGATCCTGTGCATTCTTGTAGGAGTCTTCTTTCTTTGAACAAGAGATGAATTATGCAATAGTCTTTTAAATCAAGTCTTTCTTACCCAGCACTCAATCAGGACCGTCTAACTGCTAGACAGAAAGGACCTTTCATCTGGCATTCAATCTATGTTTTTTTTTAAACAAAAATGTATCTCTTTCTGTTTACCCAAGCTATTCCTTGCTTTCTGCATCATCTGTATTTTCTTCTGCAAAATTCTTCAGCTTTTCCTCTCCCTTTTTATTACGTATTTATTCAAACATGGTATGAATTCCTGAATTGCTTTGACAATAACTGTCTTGGGCAGTGGTATTTCCTTAGATTTATTTTGTAGACTGTCATTATTGCAGAACAAATTCAATTTTTTTTTATATAGTAACCTTAAGGAAAGCCCAATGTTTACATCCAACAGATTCAACTACCTCTTTGCCCCCCTTACCCCTTCTTCAAATACTTTAACTTCACCTGCTTTCTTTAGGACTTAAGCCGCAAGTCTCAAAATAACACATTTGAAATGGAAAGAAAAGCTTCATAGCATTTTGTGCAATAGCTTAGCAACACTCTATGCTAAATGCCAGCCACTATCATAAGGAAAAGTCTCTATAGGAAAATAGCAAAAGCTTCCACTTCTTCTTCCAAGATTTGCTGATATTTGAAGTTTTTCTAACTTTTCTGGATAGCAAACACCATTCCTGGACTAATTTTATTCATCTTTGTTTATGGTTTACATAAGATAAATTTTATTTAGTTTAGTTGATGTTTTCACTATCCTGAAATGCCAACCAGGTTTAAAATAATGATGAAAGACAAATAATGATGGAAAGAAAGTACTTCAGTATTTAATACAAATAGCAGTTAATACTCTTATTTGTGATAATTTCTTCCTTCATAGTTCTTAATTTTTAAGTTCAAAGCTCTCCCAACTGTGACCAGAAAGTTTTAACGTGAAAGCTGTGAGAAGATGTTACATTCCATTTGGCTTCACTTACCAAGTGATTTTTCTATTTACTGACTAAGAGGGTCTTCCTTCTAGAAAACTCTTAGTTGTCCTGGAACTCTTTCCTGCTAAGCACACCTCTGCTGTTCCAGAGCATGACCAGGGATGCTTCATGTTTGCAAATTAGTGGAAGAACAGAAGCAGCCATCTGCTCCTTAGTATGTTCTTTCCCTTAAGCAACCAGTTCCTTGTTCCCATGCTCAGAGAAGAATTTGCAATTAGCTTCCAATAAGGCCATCTGGATAAGGCATTGGCATTATCTTGCTTATACCCCAGCTTGTGTATGACTCTGGAATTACAGCAGCACATTTTTTCTAACCACCTGGCTAGCTTCTGTGTTCAGGATTCCTGAACTGGAAAAGACACTGCAGAGAAGAGCAATGCCTTTTCCTACCATTAATTTTCCTCCATGTTAATAGAAAATCTGCGTAACTCCTTCAGGAGTTGTACAATAATTTATTCTATCATTTTTATTATTGTAATAAGCCTTAACCCTCTCTAGTTAACTTTACGTATAAAACGTTCAGTAGTTTTTAAAAAACAGGAAGGAGCCTGTTATGTCAGGATAGGATTCTATGAGTGGATACGTCATGTATCTTTAGGCTGTTTCAGTGTCAGCCTTCATCTTAGACCTGTGGATATATCACTTCTTATTTAAGATTTTCCTAAATATCAAGATGTCATCTGGCTATAAAAACCTGAGACACATCATGCATTGCTGTTTGAAATGTGTTTGATGCACTGCACAATCACAAGCCACTACGTAAAATTTATACAGGCCTTGTCTCGCCATGTGTAATATTTTCTCTTGGGTTTGGATTTCTACGTTTGTCATATAATTCCATGTGGAAAGTGATATTGAGCACTGTTTCATGTCTCTGTGTTAAGAGGTTAAAAAAAAAAAAAAAGCAACTACAGTTAGTTTTCTCATATGCTCTTCATATGAAAAAAATGCTGCCTGTTTCTTTTTTCCTAAAATGAAAGTTAGATTTTCCTTTTTGATATATTTATTTCCTCATTATTCAGTGATACATTTTACCACTTTTGCTACTATAGTTACATCATTAAATGGATTTGGGGGGTTCATTTTCGAAGGTACATGAAGCGTTTATAGCATACAACAATAGTCTTGCATTGGCGTAATACAGCATGCATCTGTGTAGGATATAATTCCTGATCAACTAGTTTGCATTTTAATTAAAAGAAATTCTATTCAGTTTAGTGACGATTTGTATAACTTTCAGATATTCAACCAATATAATGAAAATAATATTACATTGAAGAAGGAATTCCTTAGGTGGCAGGTGCCACAGTTTACAGATTGTTTCCTTACATCATGATAACCAAGTTTACAATAACTGAAAACTGTTGGTCCTCTTGTTCAGTCATTGCATTTCACACTTATGGAAGGGGTTTAACTCTGATTTTGCCCTCTGACTACAGAGTCCAGCTGAGGATTTGGTAGTAGACAGACATTATTATGATTCACTACAAAATACAGACATAAACACAAACCTCTTAAAATGCAATATCCCGTTGGAATGAATGTTCAGAGAGTTAAACCCCTAGATTTAGCTCTAAACCATTTTCTTCCAAACAATTAGTAGGAAAATGGGTTGCCCAGGGAAGCTGTGAATGCTCCATCACTGGCGGTGTTCAAGGCCAGGTTGGACATAGCCTTGGGTGACGTGGTTTAGTGGGAGGTGTCTCTCCTCATGGCAGGTGGGTTGGAACTTGATGATCTTAAGGTCCTTTCCAACCCTAAGTATTCTATGATTCTGTGATTCTATTAAAAGCATTTCAACAGAACTAAAAAAAACATGTAGTTTTATTACCATGTACAAATTCAGGGAAGGAAAGAAAAGGATGATTATTTGGAAACAAACCTATGATGTTTGGGGTGGGATTATTTGTTGTGACAGGATTTTCGTGGTGAGACTAAAATATAAACCCTCAAACAGATTTTTAAAGCCACATTTTTACACCTATAAATATGTCTGTACACAAAGTAGGCTCAAGTGTTAGACAACCCCACCTTTACAAAGGAAGAAGTAAACAAACAAAAAAATACCAACTAAATATAGGTATTGAGTCAATTTGTTTATATTTCAGTGTGCCTTAAGAGGCTCTACGATAGATTTTAAAGTGGCTCTATACTGCTGCTGTGGCAGTGCCCACCATCATGGTGTGCCCTGTGGTCCTGCAGCTTTTGAAACTGCCAATGGTCTTGGTTTTAATCTGTAAATACAAAATTAGTCACTAAAATCACTAAATCGATGCCTTTGTGGAACTCTGAGAACAGAGGACGCGATTCTGAGCAAGTCAGTCCCATAGCAAATGGAAAAGAATAGCAAAACGAATAAAATGAGGGAAGTATAAGAAGTAATTTAAAAAGCTTAGGTAAAACTGCCTGTAGTTCAGCAACTGCGCATTTTTAAGGGGTAATTTTTTCATGATACTGTTTTAGTGTAATAATCACGGTCAATACCTTTGCAAATTTCCTTTGAAGTAATAACAATACAAGAAAGTTTCATTTTCTATTAAAACGAAAAAGTAGAGTTTAAGTAAATCATATTTTCATATTACATTTTGGATAATGAAACAGTGAATGATTCTTCTTTCTTCATCTCACCAACTGAAATATGGAGTGGCTGTAATGAAGGGAGATACACTAGACACAACTGATACACATTTTGGGAGAATTGGTCCTAAAATACTTTTACTTCTGTTGAAGGCGAAAATCATCTTCTCCGCTTTCCAAACGGGAAAACTGTCCAGACTCCCTCACAGTCAAACATCAATAAAAATACCCAGACTCTGTAGATTACTTTCATTCTCTCTGAACACAAGCCAGGCAAATAGAATATTTGTAAATAATCTTCTAAGCAAAATATAATCTTTTTTTCTTTTTTTAATATCCCAAATCCCTTCTGTACCTTTACTCTGGACCACTCTGGTGACTCATGATGTATGCATAAGGTTTTTACAAACCTAAAATATTGTGTATATAAAGGAGTTCTACACCTGCAGAGTGATCTATATGGGAGATGTAGCTAATAGTGTTCAAAACAGTAAGTTCATTAAAGTTAACATTATGAGAATTATTGCAATTATTGCACAATAATAGGTGGGAATGTTAGAACATGGTGAAGTGGCATAATGGTTTCACACTTGCTATCCAAAGTAAGCAAACTTCTGATGTACTTACTGTACCTGCTGGCACTGCAAGAACACTGCCACTGTGTGCTATGGCACATCTTAGGTAGAAGGAATATGTTATTTGATACACATTATAACTGCACAGAGAATGAGTGCTATTTATTGTAATAATCTAGAATATTTTCTATTCCAAACATTGCATCTGTTGATGCCTATTTATAAGTACAAACGAAACTATAAACGCCGCCTGCCAAGAGCACTGGTACCATGGACAGCTCCAGCTGCACCCTAAGAATGTTGCAGCAGCAGCACATCAGGACAACTCAAGACAGCCACTGATCTCTAACAGACCTTTCTGCTTTCAGTTTATAGCAGCATTGAATTGATATTTCCAAATATGTAACTGTGTTTGTCATCCTAAATTGTTCATCAATGGAGTCTACCTACAAGGTAGCAGACACAAAGATGTTAAACATGTCTGTCTAAACTGAGCTTTACCCCATAAATACAAAAATTGTCCCACTAGTGTGAGTAGAACATGATTCTTGCATATTCTTTCAAGCTTACCATTACACAATGGGGAGAAGAAAGGCAAGGAAAAATTCAGAGTATGTATGATGTGCTAAACTACACATCTAATGATGCAATGTTACCATTGTGCTGTAGTGGCACCTTTTTAAAAAACTAATAAACAGAATGTTTCTGTAGTTTGAAATCCTTAGAAATTACTCATTCCTTTTATTAAAGAAGGTGTTTATAGTGCTAAGCTAAGTTTGAACACAACCATGTTTCTCCGAGTTATACCTGTAGTTTCTAAATCTTCAGTTTTAAACTTTCCTCCATAGTTGCTAAATATTTTAAAAGATAAAAGGATGTCTGTAAATAAATGTATTTTATCAAAATAAATGAATTAAGGTCCCTGCAATTCCTGGTCAGGTAAGATGGACCATCACCAAATGAAACAAAAAATGTTTCTCGAAGTAGGTTTTGCTCATTGATAGACATATTTTGTATGCTTTCCAGTTATTGCTGAAACACTGTTATTGACACTGTTGTTTCCTCTCCTACAGAGTCGAATGGCAGAAAGTTTGCGTCTCTTTGATTCCATCTGCAACAACAATTGGTTTATCAACACCTCCCTCATTCTTTTTTTGAATAAGAAAGATCTGCTTGCAGAAAAAATCCGACGCATACCTTTAACAGTCTGCTTTCCTGAATACAAAGGCCAAAACACTTATGAAGAGGCAGCAGTCTACATCCAACGCCAGTTTGAGGACTTAAATCGCAACAAAGAGACCAAGGAGATCTACTCACACTTTACTTGCGCCACTGATACCAGTAACATACAATTTGTCTTTGATGCAGTGACAGATGTCATCATTCAGAACAACCTCAAATATATTGGCCTCTGCTAAGAATCCTTGGGCTTAATCTGTTTTGCTGAAGTGATAAAAAAGGGGCTAACCACTGCCACTTCTCATTTAAATAAATGGGGTGATGCTTAGTATCCCAAGGAGAGAAAAGGGGAAATCTGATGTATGTACACAGTTTCTCTTATGCCCCCTTAACCTGCTACATCATTTTTCACAAATATATGTTCTGGAGAGAGAAAGCCTCCTCTCCAAACACCCCACACAATTCCGCCCCACCTAGTGAAAAGAAAACTCAGACTAAAACAAGGAAAGAGATTGAGGCCTAACTCTGTGGAGAATTTTTCACCATAGTCACTGCATTTTTATTCCATTTGTTTCATTCCGTTTCCTGCAGTGGGAGTGTTATCATGTTCTGTGTAAGAAATACTTCTTCATCCAGTTGTCGTAAAATTTTACTGACAAAAAGATAGAAAACTTGTGAGTGACAGATAAATTTGTTTGCAGAGTAAAGAGCAGAATGGTTGTGTTGTGAGAAAAAGGTAGTCCAAAGCAGAGGCTACAGAACAGGCGAGTTTTAGCAAAATACTACTTAAATTTGTAGGGAATGGGCATGCACCCACAATAGTGGTACACACAAACAGTATATACCTATACATCATGCGTGCACATGACTCATAGCACATACTACGTACACATTTCTGCTTTGCTTTACTGTTTATCACCTTGCCTGTTAAAGGAATTGTTGGTGTGCAACTGTTGTGTGATTTCCAACCTGACAAGCAGCTCGTTCTGCACTTGAAGGCTTCAAAATATGCAGCAAAACTACATAAAATAAATCTATGAATAGGCCAAATTAAGGTCAGTGTTTCTTCTACTATTAAGGAGTTTTATACATCAAACCAGTCTTCTTTTACATCTTTTGCCAAATCTTGTGGTGTTTCACAAAAACCAAACTATATTTAAGTAGGTTAGTGTTCCTTTTCTAATACAGATAAGCAAAATAAATCACAAGGCAATTTTTAAAATTATTGTTGTAGTGTCTGGATTGCTGAATGTGAAAGTTGCCAACAGCCAATTCTCTTCCACTGCTCCAAATGCATTCTGGGAATTGTAATATTGTAACAGATTTCCCAAGAAGCAGGAGCTATGGAGATTGTGTAGTATATAGCCTCCAAAGTCTTTTTTTTTTCCTTTTTTTTTTGTTGGTTTTTAAAATTATTTTTAAAATGTGCTGTATTATTAGAAGGTTAAAGATGAGCGATATGAACAATAACTAAATGTCTTGGTATTTCAATTTAATAATTTAAATTATTTACAGTTTAGTGAAGTTAAGGAAACTGAAGAGATGCATTCCTCAGCTTCAGGTTTCATCTCATAAAGAAACACTACTGGATGGATTAACATTCCAGCAAAAGTTTGAATGCATAAGAAGCTCTGTGGGACTATACTGGAAAATCTCAAATGGATCATATAGACCTAAGTCTTTGGTCAGTTGATTCTTTCCCCTGCCATAGAAAAGACTTCTTAAAGACTTCAGTGTAAAGTTGGTGTGTAAATATATGTTTGATAATTGTAAAGCACATACATACACAGAGACGCAGACACACGTGCACACTGGAAAATAACCTACTTTTGTTCCCCCTATGTATTATGATTAGGGCAAGAAATCTCAGCCAAGGGCTCTAAGAAATTTCAAACAAAATGGTTAATAACATCAATATTTAAATTGTCCACTTAAACAAAATAAATAATTCAAATGATACTGAATGTGTCTCTAGTGTGGTTATTAATGAGTGCTATGACAGTTACTTAACTGGATAATGCTTGTGAAGTTTTGTTTATTTACTGCAGATCATCTTCCCGAGTTTATTCATCAACATTCAGATACTTCAGTCTTTAGCAATTACAACTGAGCAGCTCAGTAAGAGTTAAGGGATGTGTGTTCCCATTTATTATCTTCATAAAATCTGAATGAGTGTTACTCTTATCAATACAAAAGTCTGTCTGGTTCATGCTTGTGAAAAATTAGGCTCTGAGAAAAATCTTAAGTATTTTTTTTAAATTATATCAGGTGATATATCAGCATAATTCTTACTGATGTTTTTTCATTGTTTTGGTGACAAATCCATCCATTCAGAGTATAACAAGGTTCTAGAAAATCCTCTTACTGAAATCTTTAAAAATCTGGAAGTACATTAAGAAAAAGGGCAACTATTGTACAAACAGCATAAACTCACAAAAATCACTTCTTAGAAGGATGCTCGATAAATAACATATCTGAAGTCTAAACAGAATTTGACTTGGAATTCTTCATCCAATTAATCATTTCTGAGACCAGCTGAAAATACTTGATAGTGCTTGGATAGTTTCATTGCTTTCTTTGCCTCTCAGCATTTCTACAAAATGCATCAGAAAGTCCTAATCTTTTCTTACCTTACACATAAGAATCCTTCTTTTGACCTGTTTGAGGACATCTAATTTCAAGCTAGAATTTTTCTAAGTGACCTTCAGACTTAAGCTGGGTGGAACTGCCAAGAGAACTGCAATACTCTTGAAGGCAGTGGTTTAAGCAATAATAATTTTCAACCCTGCTATTTCAACTAAAATATTCTCTGAGGCTCATGCCATGAGTCTAGACATAACTAATAATGAGGGGGAAAATCTGTCTAATTTTGAACAAGGTATTTTATCCCTGTACTGAAGACAGGGGCCCTTTAAGCATTCCCTGTCAACTGTTACACCTGAATACGAGTCAAGAAAGCCAATGAGGCTGCACCTTGAAGGGATAAAAGATTTGTTGTGCCAGGTAGGGAGTATTCAGGTTTTGCTTGTAAGAAGATGTTGCCTGCTTGCGATATTTGCAGTTCTGCTACTTGACTTGGTGAGCTTACTAAAAGCTATCCATGGTAATTGCCAGCACTGTCCATATAGCTAGTACAGGATCTCCTAAACTGTTTACTATTAAAATGCTCTCTTGCTTGAGAATTTGCATAGTATTTCTATCTAAATTGCTTTCTATAATGTAATATCCTATTATGAGCCGTTGAATTGTGTAAAAGTTATACAATGAGTCAGGGCCTCCTTTCCCAATCAGTGGATCATTAAATGTATTGCCTCCTTCATCTCTACCTTTCATGGTACTGTGACCATTTCAGACTAGTGAGAGAAGTGACATGAAAACACTGCTGTTCATTCATTGCAGCATAGTTTCAAGGTGAGAAAATTAAAACCAAAAGTGTAGTCAGTGATGAGGAGGGTAAAAAATATTTTATATGAAAAAAATAATTCTTTATTCAACTGAGGTCATTAAGTATTACAAGCAACCTGCAGTAGAAATAGAGAACCTAGGGTATTTTAACAAAGGGCCAAGGGTATTTCTAAAGAAAAGGAGTCACACTGCTCATTGAATGAAGCTATCTTGAGAAGAAGAAAAGACTTTGAAGCTATGTCATGTGCTCCTACTTGACTTGAGAAAAGCATTGGCATGGGGAGGAATAAAGCTGTAAATAATAAATCATATAATCGTGTTCTCTGACTAGCAATTCCTTGCTAAAAACTCTCTAACCAACTAATTACTGTGATGTTTTTAATCTTGGTATTCTGAGGAGCTCATATATGAAAGAATTCAAGGTGTTAAAACAACCCTATTTTCTGATTGTGTAAGAAAACTGAGGCATGGGGAAGTTAAAACTAAAAAAGCTAGGCCAAAGACAGGTGCTGAAATGAAATCACTTGACTCTTAGTCATCTGTCTGGAAAAATCATGCAATTAAATTTGCATCTATTTTCTCAGTTCTCAGGTTTATCGGTGATGCAGTGCACTGCTACCCGAAAGATCTGCATTAACACAGCTGGGATTTCACTTCACCTGGGCAACAATGACATTCACAGAAGAGATGTTCCATCTGCTTCAGTAAGAATGCCATCTGTCCTTTCATTATTTGCACTCCATACAGCAAAACAAATTTCAAAGGAAATAAAGTATCCTTAAGCAGTCCTTATCCACAGATCTGATTGGTTATGATTTTCCAAGGATGGAATAGTCAACACACTTTGGGTCAGTAAAGTACAAGAAATATCTCGGACTCTTCCTAAATAGAGGTTCTGGCAAGCTTAAAAATCTATAAACCATCAAATCTACCTCCATCTTTGCCTAAAATGGTTAAGTACCCATAAAAGACAGGCTAGATAATGGGTAAGAATTATTAAACTTTTCCAGTATTCACCATATCCTAGTGAAATATTCTTTTCCTAGAACTATTTTTGCTGCTGCTATTGCCATTTATCATTGCATAGCACCCTTTCACTTATATTAAGTACTGTGTGACAAGTTTTCCTATTAGGTTTTCCAGTGTTCTTAAGTTTTCCCCCACTGCTGGTTCTTCTCCCTCTTCTATCCTCATAAATATCCATTTTATTTTTATTGTTCTTCTGCCTGCTAATTCTTGTCACTAAGTTTTTGTTCCTCCTGGAAATACTACTCCTTGGTGTTCTCCCAGTCTTTGTGGATTTTCCCACCTTTTGGTTTTTAATGATCCCACTGTTCCTGAAAGATACTGATATACATCATTAAATTATAGTCTGCAAATGGATTTGATTAAAATAACCACATTTTCCTAAATTACTCCTGTTTGGAGAAATACCAGGTGGCCTGGCATAGAGCTAATTGGAGTCACTGACCACAACCCAGCTAAGAAAAGCAACTGCATTTCATGCCAAATACATGTACAGCTTATGTTCCTTTTTGTCTAGTGTGGAACATACTGCATTCTTGGCCCTGTAAATTACTTCAGCTCCAGAAAACATCAGAAATTTAGCTGGGGAATGGTATATTATTACTAACTTCCTCAAGCTGACACAAGGTACACTCTATCTCATTTCTGGATGTGAGGTATAGAAGTAAATGCAGAGAGGAAAGCAGTTTCTTGGCTAGCTGAGGAAGTCGGAATTACCAGGCAGAGACTGTTTCTGTATCTGTACTATGTCAAACGAAATATGTCAGACCTTGTGAGTCTTGTTACCTATTGAAAAATATTTGCTGTTCTCCCTGTTAATTCCTCAAATTGTCTCACAGTAAAGAAAACAGTTTTACCCCATTTCTGTTTTTCTTGTAAGCAGCATCCTGTGTGTGAATTCATTCTTTAGTAACTCAATTCTGCTCAAGGCATTATGTTCCAACCCTTAAATGTAGCCATGTATATTTTTACCTATAGGTTACATTTTTACCTAAATAAAACATACATAAAAACTCTTTTTTCCTAGGGTAATTACTCAGAGATGCTTTCACAGACAGCGTGCTACCTCAGCTTCTACACCACTGATCTTACAGACTGTTTATACATGACAGGCTGAGGACTGCAGGTTTTCACACACACACACACACACACACACACACACAAATTGTCAAGAAGGACATTGTATAAAAATCTGGTCTGAAGAAAGCTATGCAAGACTATTTTAAACTAGTCAAGGACTTCTATCCTGAACAAGTCTTGGAGGATTTTAATAGCACAAACATTAACAGAGGAAATGGACAAAATTTGGCATGATTTCATAGCTGAAGAAATTAAGTTTTGGAAGGGAATTCCACCTAGAAAGGTATGACTCAAGCAAGCTATTAGAGACTGCTAGTCACATCATGCTCTCTGAGAGGTTTGAATATAAGATCAGATAAATTCTGCTTGCTTCACAGATGTAAATAGTTCCTCTACATTCAATTTTAATTTCTTATAAATAGAAGAGAGGGAAAAATAAGGAAGAAGTTGGCCTACATGTATAAAGCACATGATCATGGCAAAACACTGAGAATTAATGAAGAGGCAAAAAGTTACTCAAAACAGACATAAATACCAGATTTCAAATGAAGTAATTCTCCTTAAGCTTAAAAGGAAATTGCAATTAAAGCACTGATGCATAGAATTTACCAAATAACTAATTTTACAATTATTTAAATACTCTCTTTTCATACTACTAATTATCCTTTTCTGCTTTTTGGAGGCAAAAATCCAGAACCATTCCCTGACACAAGTCTTGGTGTTAGTTTGATTTGGAAAATCTGATTCTTATCTGCCATCCCTACCTGAAGTGGGAGATGTAAAAGAAACTGGTATCAGTCTTAGCTCAAGAGAAACCTTGTTGAAAAGCAACTGCTATTCAAAGAACTGTAACTTTTCTTGTAAGTGTAGGTAACTTTCACTAAGCCAGAACTGTTACAAGATTTGGAAGCTGCTTTTGGTTTGGCAGAGGCTCCTGCTCACTTCAGAGCTGCTGTGAATCCTTTGCTTTCAAAGGCAAGGTTTTGAGGAGAGAAACTGCTGCAGCTGGCTCTCAGCTTCAGCTTGGTGGTTGTTGGATAACCTCCAGGAGGCAACTTGTTTTCTCCTTGTAAGTATGGTCTCACACTTCCTGATTATCACCATACTGGTTTTATAGTTGTGACCATTTCCATCCAAGAGGCTATATTCAAATGCCTGAAGGGACAAAGATGGAGCAATGGGTGTAGACCTGCATGGCAGTATGGTGTATCATTACATATCCTCTGGTTTGGGCAAGGTATTTTGATTTATGTAGAATTATAACTATGCAATACTTTATGTTTTGGCACACTAACAGCTAGCATTGCTTACTGTTAGAGTAAATCTCTAAGTAGAAAAAGTGGTTCTAATAAAATGCTTACTTATATAACCCTTAATTTAGTTCCTACTTTTTAGAAAACATCTAACTGCAAACACTGGGGAAAAAAAAAATGCTCTTATGTCCTCTCAGAGCCACATGGATAGTTTCCATAAAAATTGTTTCCCCCAACCCCTCACCCCACACTTTTATTAATCCTCCAGTGAATATTTTCTGATTATGTAGCTAAACTTCTAACCTACTTAGTAAATGCTCTGAGTTTTGTGAGATAGAACCTAAAAGCAGGCAGGTTTTTTATATGTAGTATTAGTTGTAATTTACATCAAATTCGTACATAAAATGGTACAGCAGCCACCAAACTCTAAGGCAGTTTCCCCATTAATGGTCATCTGCAAAAATTTGGCAACGTTTATTTACTTCTACTTCTCTTATGTTTTCTTCTCCCATAAGTTTCTATTGTGATCCACATGTTTACAGGATGGTAGCTATCTGCCTATACAGGTAAGGGACAGAACTGTTTAAAGGCAGTCAGGTCAAAATATATGTAAGCCAAGTACTAGACTCATTTGATTTGAAAATCTGTAAAATCACTATAGAACTTAACTTTTTTCCATAGTGATGGTCAGAAAGTTCTTCAGTCCACCATACTTACATTCTTCATGATTGTCGTGGGGCCTCAAACCACGACAATGATTCAGTTATTTAGAACTTCAGAAAAGGTTGTATGCATGTAAGAATACATCTTTTTATTTTCTTAATTCATGTATATTCACTTAGCAAGGCTTTAAGTATTCATTGAATTTTTTTTTTTTAAGCTCCAGGCCTTTATCAAACAAGGTACTTCCCCGTGAATTTAAATAGTATAGCTTTTCAATTGATAATTTCTATGTACTGAAATTTTAAATTTTAAAATTATAATTTTCATCAATTGGAAAAGTTTAAGACTAATGCTCAAATTATGGTAATATAATCTGGAAATTAAAGTAACATACCAGCATAAATTCCCTTAGTGCATAAAATGTTTGGAAAACTATAAATACACATAATAAAGAAAATATGTAAAAGGTACAACAACCTATTCTTCTGACAAGTCAAAGACAAATTCTCGGCTTGTATTCCTCTATTTAGACTGAAGCATTTAAAAGCTAGATGCCTAATTCTGATGTAATTAACTCTTCTGGTTATCTCACTGGAGATAAATGGACATCATCAGAGCAGAACTCATCCTAAGCACCTATATGTCAGCCTTTATGTGCCTTTAGATATTGATTTTTCCCCTACTATGCAGAGAGTGTAGGGTGACTAGCTCAATTTGACATCTAAAGTTAATTGTAATTGATCACATTTTTAACTTCATACTTTACCAGGATAATATCAGAATTTAATAAAATTTAAAAATTTTATACTATTACAATAAAGACAAACAATATTTGAATAAAATAATCAGATAAAGCAAACATCTTCATTATTCCTTGCATCACCCACAAGTGTGTGTTGTTTTTTTTTTTTTTTTTTGTTTTGGGGGGTTTTGGATTGTTTTTTAAATTCACCACTTGAAAGCAATGTCAAACTGTACCTTTAAGAAATGGTGCCTAGGAGCCTAAGGTCAAAGACACACGAGCACAAAATCTGTGGAATACACAGTGTAATGGATAGTGCGTTTACTTGCTCATTTGCCTCCTCTTATACCAGTGGCTGCAAGCATCAGGGAAGGCACTCCACAAAATTTGTTCTTTCTAACACCAGAAAAACCTCGTACAAAGCCCATGTACTGTGAAATTAGTGTGCCATCATGAACAGCTGATCATCATTTTGAACAGAAGAGGAAAAAGTGAAGTTTTGATGCCAGATTCTGAAATATGAATTCAAGCCTGCAGTCCTCACAACCTGTATCTTGAGCAGGTAGCCTTAGCTTGCATAAGACCTAAGAATATTAACAGATCTAGCAGGATCAATTCCTCCAGCACATTGACAGGACTATTAGCAGATATATTATGTTAACATGAAGCATTTAATTTATTATCTATATAAAGCATTTTCTGTATTTTGGCTAAGTAGTCTCACTATTATTACACAATTTTCAAATGTAGCTCTAGAAAATATAATCTCCACCAATAAAAAAAATTACAGTCATACTTTTTAAAGTTTTCTGACAAAACCCAAAGAATAAATTCTCATAGCAAAGCTAACTAAAGAAAATCTAGAGAAGCAAAGACAGAAGAGATACTGTTTTAGAATATGTTTTTCAAATAAAATTGAATAAAATTAATCTGGAAAATATTGTATAGGGAATCAGGTAAATTTACCTATTTGTTTTGCCTATGTGAATACTTAACAGCTGAAAAAAATCCCTACCTTCAGTTAATTTTGACATATATTCAAAAACGAGATGCACATTCTTCCGACAGATATCTACTGGATCATCCAAGAGCTCAGCAAGGGCAGAAATCACTCCATTTTGTATCAGCCCATCCCTGCAAACAACATTGGAGAAAAGATTTAACTAAGCATAATATAACCCATACATATTTATGAAATGCTAAATCTTATTTATATTGCACCTATCTTGTAAGAACTTAGAAATTCTGTTCTTATTCCACACTGAAACATCTTTATAATTTCCCTTACTGTTCAGTAAACTCTGGAATTACACCTACCTGCCAACATTATGCATTGTCATTATATGGAGGATTTCTGTTGTTTTTTGGCGGACAGTACTGTCCTGATGTACCAGCAAAGTCTTCAGGTTATCCAAAACTCCTATGAGACACAATAGTTCATTTTAACATTTCTTACCTTCACCATTAATTTTAAATAGCAATAATAATTTTATATTGCAATTTGAAGTGCAAATAATCAGAATTTTTTCATCCTGTGCTGCAATGAAACTCGATTTTTTTTATCTGAAGTTGGGAACAAACTCTGGAGTGTCAAGGCCTACTGTCAAAAATGCTATGCTGCTGACTTCTGTATCAAGTTAAATTCTAATCTTACAAATAATTATGAAGCAATATAACCCTAAAAATAAATGGAGATGTTCATGAAATATGAACATGCTTTCCAAACAGCATGTGTTTGCAAGATCAATGCCTATGTTTCTTTTTAAGCTTTCTTTAGGTGTACCATGTGCTATGTATAGACAGCATTGCTTTTCACATGTGGAAAGAAATTGGGTGAACCATTAATGATTATGTGTATAAATACATAGCACTAACCAAAGGAAAAGAAAAACAACCCAAACAATAATCAACACATTACTTCAGCAGCTACTGTTGATCAATAAATAATACATTTTGAACATGATTATTGGTATCTTTTATGAGGAAAAAAATATTAAGTAAATGGGGAGAAAAACAGTGGCAAACTGGAAGTCTTCTGTAGTGTTACGTACTAACAATAGACTGCTAAAAATTGCTAAAATAAGCTGTGTGGGGGTTTTGATTTTGTTGGTTATTTTCCTCCCCAAAATCCACACTTAGGATTCTCCCAAGTGCTCAGATAAAATCCTCTGAAAACAGTGGTGGCCAGATATAATCCTGATGAGTAATAACAGATTTGGTCATGTTCTTTTGTATCTTAAATTCCCATGAAGTTCCAGGGTTGTTTTTTGCTATAGGCTCATTCTACAGTCACCAAGAGAGTTCTGAGAAGCAGTCCTGCATAAAAAGGTCCAGTATTTTCTCTCTCTGGTAAAGTTGTATCTGGATGTCCCATGCTATCCACTGTGAAGGAATGAATGACAATACAGGACTTAATGGATTTTGCAAATGAACTTATAAAGCTTATTTTATTATTTTATTAATTATTAATTAAAAGTTTCATCAAAGGGTTTTTTTGCCTCTTATTATGAGATCTGAGATATGAGTATATTGAGCGCCTCAAGTATGAAAAATCCAGGGAAGTGCCACTGTCCTGAGTCATATGTGGTAGAAAATGTCATACGAAGGGAAAAGAAAAAAGGGTGATTTTGGTTTGCTTTTTTTGTCCCTTGCTCTAGGATAACTAAAAGCTTTTTATTTTGCCCTCTCTAAATAAAATAGTAGTTTTTGCAAGATCACTGCTTTTTTTCTGAAAGGTTCATGGAAAACAGGATCAGAGAAAATTCCAGGCAAATGAAATTTAACTAAGCAACAAGGGGGTGGTGTTTCTAGCTTTGGACTGATTAATCTTTATATATATATATATATATATATTATTATTATTATTATTAGTCTGTGTTCAGAGTTGAATAAAATTCAGTGTAAACAGAAGAAAAAAAAAAGGTTCTGCACTACTTTTGTATTTAGGGGTTGATAAAACCTATCATGGGCTATTGACAAATCCTAAGGTGAGGATACCCTTAAAATTATTGTTATGCATATGGCATTATAATAATCTTTACCTTTTAAAAGAGATTAAAATAGGAAAAACTTCATGGCCATTTTGTGTCATCAAAGATAGTGCAGAGAGAAAAGTAGTGCACAAAAGTGCTTTCCCCTTTCCCCCTGTGTCAAAGGTTATGACAACAGTTCACTTACCTAATTCTAGCGCCTCGTAGACATTTTGTGGGTCATGGACCAGATCACAGAGTGCCATCAGTGCCCGCTGCTGAGTCAGCAGCTCAGGAGACTGTAACTCCTCATTCAGTTTTGGAAGGGCCCTCCTTCCAAATGCAATAGGAGCTTTTGTAGGATCTAAATTAGGGGGGAGGTTGGCTGATATACGAGGCTGTGCCATCCTGAATTTTCCTGGGAAGGATTCTCTGCCTCCCTAAAAATACTCAAAAATGACTGTACGTAGTGACTGGACAGATAATGTACTATTACTGACTTCTAACAGTGCTCTATGTCCCAGAAGAACTACTTTAGCATATGTTCGTTGCTAGGAAGCTATAAAAGAGGCGGAAATCACTTATGGTCATCAGCACTAATGTCTGTTCATCAGCTGAATTGTCTCTCTGGTTTAATTCTCTACTGAACACTGTAAAAAAAAAGAGGGAGGGCTAAGAGAGAGAGAAAGCAAGGGAGGGAGGGAATGGTTTTCAAAGCAAAGTGAAGTAGTTCAATGCCATGAACTGGTCAAGGGGCTCAAAACAAAGGGAAAGAAAAAAAAAAAAAAAAAGAAAAATCAAAAAAAAAGAGTAAAAGCAAGCAAAAGGTTATTTTGGTTTTGGTTTTTTTTTTTGGTTTTTTGTTTTTTTTTTTTTTAAAAAAAAAAAGTTCTTTTAAACCCGCCCTCAGAATTCGTTAACTTTTGACAGAATCCGTAACGGCTGATCTCCCCCTTCTCTCAGTAAGGAAAACGGCTTCAGCTGACAGAAGCATACAACCGCCAGCGCTGGAAACTGCTCTGCCAAAACAACAAAAAGAAACCCAGCAGCAGAGCTCAAACAACTGCTAAACAACTGCACTTCTCTCTTCAAAACAAAATAAATTACTAAATAATCAAAGGCGCCCTGTCCCACCAACACGCCCTGTCCCAGCCCGTCCCGCTTCCCTCTCCGCAGCTCCTGCCGGCCGCGCTTCCGCGTCCGCGTGCTCTAGTTACCATAGTAACAAGCGCTAATTACCGCAACACCCCGCTCCGTGAATAAGAATAACGCAGCCAAGCATACTGAGTCCCGTCCTACGTCAACAGCGTAAATACCGCATTTGACGGTAGCTGCTGTGGGCGAGCAGCGTTAGCGGTGTAGTTTGTGAATTGGAAGGCGGCGGCGCTGTTGGCGGTGGAACAGAGGCGCGGGATGGGCCTGAAGCGCGGCCCCTCGGGGTGAGAGCGGGTGGGGAAAGGGGGAAGGCCGTGGGGTGTTGGAGAGTGGAGGCTGTGTTACATCCGCGATCTGCTAAAACGGGGGGGGCTCTCTTGTCACCCCCCGTTTTCAAAGTAATCTCAGTTGAACACAAGTGAAAAAAATCAGATTGAACAAAATGGTGGTCGAGTTAATGCAGAGGTGTAGCAGGTGAGTGCCTTAAGGTACAAGGGTTGAAGGGAGCTCAGTTTTCAACTAGGTTTTCTTTCTAAATTTTCTCCTGTCACCATAAGTAATGGAATGTGTAACAGGGATTTCCAGTATCATGGCATAGTTTCATGTAACTGTGTTCAAGACTTGGCCATCTTTTTCAGTATCATTCTGCTAAAAAGTACAGTCTGAGGATGGTACACAGAGAGAGCATATTGTAATGTTGCCATTACACTTTAAGGGTGCTCTGGATTGTCAGATGTGATCTGGCATTAAGAAAAAAAAAATCTGAACAGCTATAAAATGTTAGTTCTTAGTACAAATAGGCAAATTATTGACATGTTTTTCATTATGTTTGAGTAACAATTATAATAAAGTTCTTAAACTGGATTTTACAAAGCCAAAGTCATTCAGATCAGTTGGATTAAAATGCAAACCAGGAATAGATTATGGTTTGTTGATCTTCAAAATCCATAAAAGAAAATTAGTTTAAAAAGTATTTTGTGGAGAGGATTCATTTTTTCTGTGTTTTAGGGGAGATTATTTAAAGTAGAGGTTATTTTCCGAATTAGGTTAGACTTTCACTAGCTATGTATTTGTAAAATTTGCCCCTATTTCAATAGGAGGAACATGAGCATTTCTCAGTGTAGAAGGGGCAGGAGAAGATCAGGGACTTCTCTTGTCCTTCGGTGTTAACTCTGCTCTCATCCTTTTGGCATGAGTTGTTTTGTTCTTCACCATATGTTGGAACACTGATTTTGGTTAGTGGTCATGACAACTTATTTTGTGTACAGCTACTGAATGCCTTCCTCAAATTCTGTGGCTGGCTACAGAATCTGCTGGTACTCCTGTTCCTGCAAAATTGATGTAAGGACTGTTGTAATGCCATGGAGGCACTGTATTCCAGTCCCTCCTGGTGACTGAATCTCCCACAGCTTTATAAGAAGAGAAGATCTGTATCTTAGTACTGATAGTTCTCAGTATTTTTAACAGCTTTGTATTTCTAAAATAATTCTTCTTTTCCCTCTAATGGTGTGCCTGATTTGGAATATGTTTATGTGTTAAATACACTAAATGTAAGTGAAGATGTTTCTGTTCGGTTGCCTTGGTCCCACCTATACTTTGGATTCACTAAGATCGTTGAATTGATTTGGTTCAGCCTGGAGAAGAGAAGGCTGTGTGGAGACCTCATAGCAGCCTTCCAATATCTGAAGGGGTCTATAGGGATGCTGGGGAGGGACTCTTCATTAGGGGCTGTGGTGATAGGACAAGGGGTAACGGGTTCAAACTTATACAGGGGAAGTTTAGACTGGATCTGAGGAAGGAATTCTTTACTGTAAGGGTGGTGAGGCACTGGAATGGGTTGCCCAGGGAAGTTGTGAATGCT
>JASSUY010038039.1:0-13049 GCA_032466535.1 Forpus xanthops | reverse complement strand
TGGCCTTGAACACCGCCAGCGATGGAGCATTCACAACTTCCCTGGGCAACCCATTCCAGTGCCTTACCACCCTTACACTAAAGAATTTCTTCCTCAGATCCAGTCTAAACTTCCCCTGTTTAAGTTTGAACCCGTTACCCCTTGTCCTCGTCATTTGTCAAAATCTTGCATGTCTTGCACCATTTCAGCATAGTTCTGCCTTTTTTACTCAAGTTCCTTGAAGCAAAAGTGGGAGCTTGTGCCACAGACTTTGTCCACTGTTACACTGTTCTGTCATTTGAGTTTAGTAGGTACAATGAGCACTGAGCTTGACTTTACTGGGAATTTTATTCTTACAGTCATTGAAATTAATGGTAAAGTGTTCAGTGGTTTCAGCATCTATTTCTTAGGGACTAATTGGTTTTCCCCAAGTCATAGAAAGACTGGATTTTTATTAGAATTTGGACTTAAAATCTTTGATTTTCAGCTTTGTTTATCAGACTAGTGGGAATCCTGTCCTCCTCTCATCTGCCTTGGTTCTGCTGAAGGATATCCTTTGTTATTTCCAGTGGCTAGTAATAATGCTCTGTAGAGGGCATTTCTGAATCATCTATGCTGTACTGTGGCCTGGAGCAGAAGTAAAATGCTTTGCAGGAAATATTTTAGTGCATGTGTTTACTTAGAAGCACATATTTTTTCTGAGATCATTAATGTAGGTAGATGCTAATGGGATTTATTGAAACATATTTAGAAATTCAGGTTGGACAGGGCTTGGAGCAACCTGGTCTACTGGAAGGTGACCCTGCCTGTGTCAGGGGATTGGAACTAAGTGAGCTTTAAGGTCTCTTCCAGTGCAAACTGTTCTATGATTCTATTAATCCATTTCCAACTGATTTCAGTGTCATTGTGTTTCTGAAAATTCTAGCAGGCACTATCCTTTTGGAACTTGAGTCCCTCTAAAAATCCTGACTGATGTATCAGTATTTTACAAGCTGAAGCAATAAGGTTTATAAGCTATTAAATGTCAGGTTGTGTTATCTGCAGTCTTCAGTGGCTGGGTAGAACATTTCCATATGATAAGCACTAGTGCCCCCTCTTGCTGAAAGATCTCTATACAATAAATTTGCAAGTATCCACGACTGGCACTACTAGTCTGTAAGAAAATCCCAAGCCTCTGTAGTGCCATTAGTAGCTGAGAGGACTGTGGATCATATTCATTAATAGAAGCACACTCTTTATTTTCTTTAAGGGTGTCATTAGTACCGGTGGACTGAGTTATAGGTCTCTTAATTTGTAGTGTATGGACAGATGTCATATCTAGCACATGCAGAATTCTAAGATTCTATGAGCTAATATACGATCTAGGTAGTATTAGCACAGAAAATTCTCAAAATTAGATTGCCCTAGAAATACATACAAATTACATACATGAGGAAAAAGTTTTTAAGAAAAGCGTATTACCATGTAGAATACAAATTCAAATATTTGAACTGTATCTTCAAAATTACCTATATATATAGGTAAAAATAGAGTTCAAATGTTTTCATTAAATAATAGAGCTTTATTGTATTTTTATCAGTAGTTAATGAATAACATGTTCCAGATGGTAAAACTTATCTGGTACCACATTCTTCTCCAACCTGTACCAGTCTGCTGCGTGTTTACTTGGGTTTCATTAACCTGAAATTTCTTTCTTCCCCCCTCATTGCACAGATGGGACACAGCAGGTCATGAGAAGTTCAGGTGTGTTGCATCTGTTTACTACCAGGGAGCAGTGGGTGAGAACAATATTACTTTGATCCTGGCTGTGACAAGAGGTTGTAATTTATACAGAAACATATATGCGTATGTGCTCCTTGCGTGGGTGCCTGTAGGCACAGTGTGGTGGAATAGATTGTCCTTTATTGGAGAGAAGGGAGTAAAAAGTTTGTGAATTGATATGTTGTTGGACCTGCAAGCTCTGAATGTTCTGATAGTCAGTTATAAAAAATGACTAGTCTAGGGGAAAAGAATTTGGGTTTGGGTAAGATTATTGCTGAAGATAGAAGACAGACTACTTCTGACATTCCCTTTGGTAAGAGATTAATTCAAGTGGTCCCTTTATAAAATAAAAGATAAAAGGAACAATAGCACTATAGACTGCAGGCAAGGACAAAATAAGGTGGAAGACTGATGAATGCAGTCTTACTGGGTTCTAGAGAAGGAAGAGGAGGGAGCAAATGAGTAGTTTTCCACCTACTCTGTTAAATCTGCTCTTGCACCCTATATGTAAGCATCCTCTCTGTTTAACACAATGAGTTGGAAAAAATTCTGATACACTTTCTAACATTTTTTTGTCTGTGTTCTTGTCTTTTATTGCATTTACAAACACTGTTTGTGTTTGATCTGACTGATATCCAGACTTTGGATCACATCAGATAAGCTTCTATATTTTGGCTTAGGCTTTAGAGCTTTTGCAGCAGGTTTCAACACTTTGGATAGTCTGTAGTTGCTAAGAACTGGATCATGAGTGTATTTTCTACTGAAATAAGAACTGAAGAATGACAGTCACTTGTTTGGATTACATAGCGTGGGATTTTTGTAAAGAAAATGCAGAGCATAAATTTAAAATACTTACCCTTGACTTCCTTTATGGTCAGTGGAGAATAAGGTAAATATTGAAATGGATGAGATACATCAGATGCATAGTGTCTCAAGAGCCTGTCTTTAGATAAACTGCTAGCCCAGAATTTTCTTTCTCTAGTTTCTGTAGTGATTCTTTTGGGAGATAGGCTGTCAAAAAGAGGAGAGAAAATTAAAACCTCAAAGTATATGTAGATCTAGCTGAACTTAACGGTTCAGGCACTTATAATGGTTTGCTTACACACTAATTGTTTTAAGTAAACTTGTTCTGCTCTTAGTGCAGGCTGCAAATCCCAGCTTGGCTCTATGATCCATATTATTGTCACCACCTCAGAGCCTACATCTTTCTAACATACTATTGTGACTGTAAGGCAGGTACATGTTTCTTTACAACTTGTACTCTGTCTGGTTTGAATATGTAACTATTTTCTTAGACTACTGCTGTTGTACTTGGCTCATTTACATATGACTTTGTAAAATAATATATATATTAGTGTCTCTGCTTGGCTGAAAATAATTGAAGCCTGTGAACCTCATTTCCCACACATGCACACACTCTCTTCCCTCTTTGATTTGTGTCGGATGACTCAAGAGGAACTTGATTGCCAGAGTAACAGAAATATAAAAGCTTAGGAGACAAGAATCATGCAGCCTTCACAGGGAGCTGTTTTATAACGCTGAATAGATTATTTTACTCTTTATTCCTGTTTGTATCTAATATTCTATGTTGTTCGTATCTTTTCCTCTGCTTCTTGTTCTTTTTATTCCTGACCTAAATCAAAAGTTTGCCCTCTCCCCTATACTGGTAAATACCCTCTCTGAGTGCTGAAGTCATTGTTTAATTTGCTCTCTGTGGTGGGCATGTTTGAACTTTTCATTAATGGAAGGCATGTATTCAAAGGAGTTGGAATAGCTCCTAGTCTCTTTCTGCCTAGAAAAAAAGGCTTTTGATCATCTCACATAAGTTCATCCTCTCACTTTTCTTGTGACCTTATTATCAATCACTTTCTGCTGTATTCCTCAGTCCCTCTGACTGATTTCCTCATTACTCTTCTGTATTTCAGACAGTGGCTAGAAGATGCATTGAGGGAGAATGAGCCAGATTCCAGCTTCATCTTTCTAGCTGGAACAAAACCAAAAAAACCCACGAGATTTGCTGGTAAGTAAATTTAATGCAGATAAGGAAATCAGGTTTCCTGTAGTTCCTCAATTGATTTCCCGTATGAGCTGTACACAGTGTTGTTGAGATAAAGACCTTCAGGGAAAAAATAAATGGAAAGAAACTCACAGGTAACTAGAACAACACTTGGAACTAATTTAAGAACATGCTTTCCAAAAAACACCCAACTAAGTAGTAGTTAGTGAAATATCCCTATTTCCATTCTTTGCATGACTTTTTCAAGCACTTACAAACAACTGAAAAGGCAGAAAAAAGCTGGGAGTACCTAGTGATCTTGAAGGTTGGGTTTTTTTTTTTAGGTACAGTATGTTCATTATTCAATAAGAGGGAAGAATTCTCAGTTGAATACAACATAATTTTCAGAAGAACAGGATATACTGCACTCACCCCATGCCATTCTGAGTCTTGTGTTTGTCTTGCTGTAGCTATCAGTGCTGAATTCCTAAAGATTTCAAAGCAATTTTCCTTCTTCTGCTGTTCATTTTGATTTTGTTTTTCCCCACCTCCAGCTGTCATAGTATCACTTATGCAGTTTGTTTCTTACCCTTCACTGAAATAAATCCCAGAAAACTGGGTGTCTGTCAGGTTTTTTCTGGTACTTTGTCTTGCCTATGCTGCTTTTTCTGAATTGCAGTAAAAGCTTAACATGGCAGACCTCTGAAGGTCTGGCAATCTTAGACAGATCTGAAGACTTTTCTGAGCTAGAATTCCTTAATGGCAAGTTAGTTTCTGGTTTTAGAAGAAAGCACTTTCCACTGGAAGGGAGACAAGAGCAAAGCAAAGAATTGTGGATTCTATGTATTACTCTAGTATGAAGCCAGTATCTTCCCAACAGATTCGCTTCATGTTTCATCTTGATGTCACATAATCCTTTCCAAATATTCAGAAATCTTTTCAGTTGTGCAGGGGTTCCCCATTGAAAGACAAAGTACAGAATACTGTGCAAAGGCAACTTGTCCATCACAAACGGACTGGAAATTGAAAGTGAAGAGCAAGGTACTGATGAGGGTGGAAATAGAACTAAAAATAAAGTGCAAGAAAGCAAAATCCACTGAAGGGGCAAGAAATTTTAGTCTTCAGAAGAGGTAAGAAGAATAAAAAATAAAAAGGGGGAAAGCCATTGTGTTACAATGTAGTAAAAATAGATGGAATAAAAAAAGGATCTAAGATAGAGACAAGAAAGATTAAACCCAAAGAACTGTTGTGATTAGTTTGTCCTGAAATTCTTTTGCTGGAAATGGTGGTGTGACAAGACTTTGAAGACCAGTAGCTGGGCTGTCAACTTTATAGCTCACTACCACACTATAGTTAGATCCAATGCTTTATAGCTCCCTACCACGCTATATAGTTAGATCTAATGTAACTGTTGTGTGGGAGGTGAATGCAGGCTTGCATTTTAAAAGCAGTACCGTATCAGATTGCACAAGTTATAAGGCAAGGCCAGTAAGGCCCCACAACAGTGACTGTGCTGCCTTGCAGAATGCCCAGAAGGCTTTGGAGGCTTTACCAGAGCCCAGTATGTAGGAGCAATCTGCTCATAAATATGCTTGTTATGCTGGTTCATGTATTGATGTGCAATTTTAATACCACGTAATTCCTGCCCTGTTTCCTCGGGGAAATTGTCAAAAAATTCCTTTCCCAAGTTTCTACCTTGGCCTTAGAACAGTCCGTGATAATGTAGCTGGAGAAAATTTCTGGGCACATCTCCCAGATTGGGTCAGGAAACCTATCAGTATGTTGAGTTTTGCTTTCTGTGCGTATTTCCCTCATGTCTGAAGGATTGGGAAGGTTTTTCAAGCATTACAGCCTGTTTCAAACACCTCAAGTGTATTAATGTATTCATGTCATTATCTATGTGAGTTTTAGCTTATAGGAGTGACTGGGGCTGCATTCAGCTTTTGTTACCCTTTATAATGGATGGTATAATTTCTTGTGAATTAACTGTATAAATTCTCTGTTTCTACAGAAGTGGAAAAAGCCATGCTGGAAATCCCAGAACACCACTATCAAGTAAGCCTGAGCTGTTGCTGACTGTCAAGTGTTTCTGCAAACACCATTGATGCTCTGTAGTCTAGCATACTGTTCCAGAGTTTGAGAATTCAGGGTTGAGAGAAATGCAATACAATAAAGAATCATAACTAGTTTATTAATACAGGGAAAATATAGAGGTAACAAAAGATACAGTAAAGTCTATCTCTGATGTTTGGTTATCTTACCAACCCCAAGGAGCAGGTAATGACAGTCAGGAAACCATCTCCGGGAAACATCATCACAGTGCAAGGTGGCAGGCTTCAACCTCAGCAGGCATCTCTGTGGAGGCAACATTGACCTGGGTGGCATGAAGTTCTGCTTCCTCGCATTGCCTGAGGCTCGGGCTTTTATACTAGCAAAATGTACACTCATTCTGACACAGGGAGCCAGCCTACACTGGAAGAAGTGGCCGGCTATATCTAGAAAGGTCTCCAAGGGTCAGGAGTTATGCAGGGATGAGCCAAAGTGGGACCTCCTGGGCAGCAGCTACCACCGACAAACAGTACTTTTCTATTTCTGTGTGTTCCACCACAGACCATTATCTGGTGTCACTGACATGCATACATACAACACCTGCAACAAGAAAAGTTCTCAAAACAGCAACAGAAAGTTTTATTTTTGGAAATGAAGGAGGAAAACTTCTCCAGGCTTTCTTCCTGAGAGTTCCTTCATTGCTGCAGGCTTGCTTGTGAAGGATGGTAC
This sequence comes from Forpus xanthops, assembly GCA_032466535.1. Classification (NCBI taxonomy): domain Eukaryota; kingdom Metazoa; phylum Chordata; class Aves; order Psittaciformes; family Psittacidae; genus Forpus; species Forpus xanthops. Next base: position 6,535 of record JASSUY010038039.1, on the reverse strand, counting down.
AGTTTTACATAAGCCTTTCTCACTGAATGGAAACAAAATATCCTGGTGTTAAAACAAGAGGACATTGCCAGTGCCATGTGCTCACCTGTCTGCCAGAAACGCTTGTAGTGAAAAATACATAATTTTAGTGTATTATTCTTTGATAATTCTCTACAACTTTAGATAGTAAGGTTATGTTGTCAAGGGAGCAGAAAACAAATGACAGTTCAGAATAAAGGATGCTAGCTATATGGTTTTGCCTTTCAAGGTCATCGTATAAAATAACTGACTTGTTTTTATGCATTTCAAATATTCTACAACTGTTCCAAAATAAATCTGTTTGAATTGCAGGTGTGGAAGTACACAAATGCAGCTGCATAGTTCTCACTGTGGTTTCTCCATCCAGGAAAAATCTGTATTGTTTTTAATTTTCCACTTGAGAATCCGAGCCCAGTGTTTAAATATTTCCAAGCCTCAGAGAAGCCCAGATAGAAACTTTGTTGGTTTATCCCAGCTACCTAATATATTGAAAATGTTACTAGGTAAGAATGCTGTTCTTTTCCACTCTCAAATAAGAAAGAATTATAACACAGGTGTGTAGCGTGAAATACATGAAACCTAGTTTTTTTTTGTCTTCAGAAGAAGATGCAGAATCCTTCTCTGGATTGATCTTTATTAACATTATCTATGATGCAGTTCTACTGTGTTGCTAAGAGCAATGACTTTCATTTTATTCTAACTGGAATTTTTGCTTGTAGTAATGTAATATGATTCTGGAACCATACATGGTCTCTGTCATGAACTTCTTCATCCTTGTCTGAGGTAGGAACTCTGAGCTCGTAAGGTTAGTTTTGATACTGCTGCTAGATGCCTAGTCATTCTTTCTGTCTTTACTGGACAAGATAATTTGGTCACTACTTCCTGGAAGCAGTTTGCTTCGCTGCCCAATAAAAGCAGCTATGTAGAGAAATGGTTTTGTGATTTTGTGAAAAGACTTAGAAGTGGGTGTAGGTTTAGAGGGATGGGAAAAGACAGTTCTGTAAAGTAGGTAGATGCTTGTTAAGCCATAAGGTACTTGCTTTTTGAAGATGTCATTACTGACTGCTTCTGGTAGAGCCTGCTGTCTGGATCAAAAACCATTGCACCAGTTTTGCTTTTTTAAATATACTTTGATATAATCTTGTGCAATTAGTATTTAGAAGTTACAGGTATTGTTTAATGGAGAAAGATTAGCTCTGGACACCACTGAATTTCATCAAAGTAAAGCAGCTTTATAATGCTCTTCTGCTCTTTGAGACACAATGACTGATGCCAAAAGATATTTCTGCTTTAAAAGTCATCCCTGCTGACAGATGACATTGCCAGAAATATAAATGACAAATAATGTTGTCAGTATTTGTGAAATTGTATTAGTATGATTGATTATGATAACTAGGTTTAAGATTCAGAAGTACAAAAGAAATGAAAGGGAGATACACTCATTTTAATTTCCCTCTTATTTTTTCCAGTAGCTTGGTGAATTTGAATATTCAGTTCTGGGTATCTATTTACTGATATTTTTGGAATATAGATACTGTAAATCTTTACCTTGTGCTAAACCAGACACATTTATGGTCCTTAAATTACCGTCAGCATTCATTTGAAAGAATTAGCAAAGAAATCTAAGTGAGACCACAGAAAGACTGCTTCTCTAGAAGCAGCTCATGACTCTATACCACTAAGATTCAGGTCCAGTATTACATGCTCTGCTGGCATAAAAAAAAAAAAAGAGAGAAAGTAGAAAACCTACTAGAAATTTTCTTAACACAGTCATTACAGAAATAACAGTACCTGGAAAACTGATGATAACAGGACCTTTCAGATTTGAGCTGCTGAGAAAATCAAGACATTTGTTAATAAATCTATGCGTCAAACAGCAAAATTGTAGATTCTCTGCTGGTTTCCCTCTCCCCCAGCTGTTTGATGAGAAATAGGAAAAAGCAGAGAAAAGGAGACTTAAACATCCTTTTTATTACTTTTATCTTCTTATGATGTAAGTTAGAGCAGCTTCATGGAATATCACAGAATTGTTAGGCTTGGAAGGGACCTCTGAGATGAATAGAGATCTAGGAACTTTGTGTCTCTTTTTATTCACGTTGGCAATTGTACCAGTTCTGTTGGCAAAGACAGAAATGTAGCATTTGGTGGAGAAAATTGGTATGTGTGAGTAGGTATAGAGCTATTTATCCAAATGTGTAATGTTTTAACCTTATGATGATCTATGTATTTGCTCATCTCCCAGATCTGTTTCACAAGGATGACAAATATACACTCCACTTGTACCAAGTGGGCAGCATAGCCATTGTCTTCATATAGACTAGTTTGAATGAGAGTAGAATTGCTGGTTCACTGTGCTGCAGTAAATATTGTTGTCCAAGCTAGGTGCTAGGTTTCTGTGCAGATATGTTAGTGTTTACAGCTACAAAATGACTCAGTATCAAGTGTAAGAAATTATAGAGATTTCATTTTTAGATCCCCCCAAAATCTCTCTCCAGATGTTTTGTGGCTGAGCTGAATTTGTTATACATAATCGGAAATGGAATCCCTTCAACAATGGAATTGTATTGCTTGGAAAATCAGTTGGCATAGTTTCCTGTAGTGATTCGTTACACTGCTCAGTGTCATTACTGGTTCTGGAGCTCCAAAAACTTCACATACAAATGAAGTACTCTGTCAGTCATTAACCATCACTTGAGAATAGTCTGACTCCATTTATTCTATGATGGATACTTTGAGACTTTTTGGTTGCAGTTTTTCACTTTGGAGGTTTTGTTGTTGGTTGCTTGGTTGGTTGGTTTTGGGGTGTGTTTTGTAGCTCACTGAGAATTCCCCTGCAAAGAACTCAGTATTAATAATTGATCATCTAAAATGAAATCTTGGATCTTGTTGTGAATGATGAATTGCTTAAGAAAGTACAAAAGAAACTAAGTTTGGAAAAATAAACATAAACTGTCAAGTTATTAAGTGTTTCTATCTGGTCTGTTTTATCTACGCATGTTAATCCATTCTATCAACAATTTAATTGGCTTTGAAGATGCCTTAATATTGTGAGAAGTAGTGCTGGAACAACTGTATTAATTCTAAACATAAGTAGGCTAAACGGTGATTTGTTTTTATTAGTTCACAGTGGTTGTGGCACAGTTGTAGTGCCAGCTTCCTTTTGTGGAAGTTACAGCTGAGGAGTTTGAGGAGTGAAATTCGGAGGCAGTCTGAGGCAATGTTAAAGAGCAATTGTAGTAATCAGTTTACCAAAAGAAGTACTAATGTGCTGTTTTTAAATAGCATGTAGAAGCTAATGTGTTACTGAGTTCCTGTTCAAGTAAGTATGCACATATCTGAACAAAACAACTGGTAATGGCTCAAAAGCCATTTAAGAAAGTCAGCTGATGGGCAAAATTAATTTCTTAACTACAAAAGCCTTTCCTTTTTAATGATGTCATTTCTGCCTTTTGAGTGATTATTCAAACTTTAACGTAGTAGTATTTGATTCATATCTATCTGAATCCTACTGGTTTCCAGTTCAGGCTCATCCTGTTGTGGTATGACTAGAATTCATTCTTCATGAATAAATCTGTCCCCCTGTGTCTTTTTGGGTTTTCATCAATAGAGGTTGGTCTATGGAGTACAATATAATGTGCTTGTGAATGAATGCTATAAACTTCTCTATGTATTGCATCCTCTGAGTATATGAGTTAGAGTGATGTCTTTGGCAAGTTGAAGTTACAGCAGAATCTGCATTTGGTAGTAGAAATAGTCGCTTAGTTTCTCATATTTTTGACCAGCAGGTTGTTCTGGTAGCAAGAGATTGCCAGTCTCTGAATTCTAAGAAGGAGAGTTCCAATTTTTGTAGGTTTATAGAATATTATAGGTCAGATTGGACTTCTCAGGTCTTACTGGCCTTATCAAACTCTACTGCTTTGTGCTACAAAAAATGTGGTTTCTCAATTTCAGGCACAGATTAATCAGAAATTATGTTATGTTTCCTTAAAAAGATTCATGTTCTACCTTTTGGTTTTGTTTGGTTGGTTAATTTTGGTGTATTACTTACAAAATCTCTGCTTCTCTTGTGTGGGCACGTGCTGAAGAAAGAGTTCATGACAGCTCAAAATATTTTCAGGCTCAGCCGATTGGCTCTTCTTTCCCACAAGAGGGAGCTCGATAGTCACTGTAGTACTACTTGCGGTTCGACTGAGAAGGGCTCTGCAATCTCTTGAAGGCCGGCAGAGGGTATGTGCTGAGCACTCTTCCTGTAGTTTAGGCTCCTCATCACAGGATTCTCAGTCTCAAATCACAGATATGTGTTTATTACCAAAGTCTTAATGAAATTTTGTGTCCTATTAAAATAATACTCTGTTGAATGCTTTCAACAAAAATTCAGAGATTCCTTTGATTCCCACTGGAATTTCTAATGTTGTATCTCAACAGATAAAGAAGGTACAGCACTTTAATAGTATGATTCACTAAGAGTTGTGTGCACACAAAAATCATCTGGCCCATCAGAATTCTTATTCCCTCCAGAAAGGGCACAAATGTCAGAATAGTGAACTCAAATTGAAAAAAAATCAATAGACATGAAAAATTACAACTGAGAGACTTTAGTAAGTGAGGTATGAATTCAGAACATAGCCCTGTGCTGTGATGTATTTGTCCTTAAGTACAGTACAATCTTAAACTTCATATTGCTGTGAATACTTTGCATGTCATAGAATCATAGAATAGTTAGGGCTGGAAAGGACCTTAAGATCATCTAGTTCCAACCCCCCTGCTGGGGCAGGGGCACCTCCCACTAAACCATGCCACCCAAGGCTATGTTCAGCCTGGCCTTGAACACCAGTGATGGCGCATTCACATCTTCCCTGGACAACCCATTCCAGTGCCTCACGACCCTTACAGTAAAGAATTTCTTCCTCAGATCCAGTCTAAACTTCCCCTGTTTAATTTTGAACCCGTTACCCCTTGTCCTGTCATTACAGTCCTTAATGAAGAGTCCCTCCCCATCATCCCTATAGGCCCCCTTCAGATACTGTCAAAATCTGGTTGTTCAAACTGGCACTAAGGCAAACAACTAGCAGACGATATGAATGGTGAAAAGCCAATTAATTTTATTTCTATGCAAAACTGAGTTTTCTTGAAAGATTTATGGAAGTATTTACAAAACATACAGATTTTATTAAGAATTAGAATATAATGTTTTCTGTATAGGTCAGCCAATGCCTCTTACATGTTGAAAGCTGAGGAATCAAGTGCCAGAAAAGAGGTTAAAGCCAGAAAACAAAACCCAAGAGGGACGAACCCAAGACTGAATATATGATGAGCTATTTGTGTTATGTCTGAAGTATTTTGTTTGGCATATAAATAAGCATGAAGAGAAAAACTGATTGATGGGTTCTGATTGGTGGATTCTGAAACATTACATACCTCAAAGGTAAGAGAACTTTTCATGTGGGCTTGTGTTTTTCATTCTTATGGGATTTTATTAGTTCTTGCTGGGGCTACATCCCACCTTCCTTTTTAGTAACACATGCCTGAAAAGACATACTTCACCATAGATATGAAAGAAGCAAGTTTATGGTGGATATGAGGTGTACATAGCTCACTGTCTACAATCATCTGAACAGGAATGATGGTACTTCAGGTGTAATTGTTACCACTCTTTCAGAGGTTGAATTAGTACATGGAAAAGATGAAGGGCTTAAGCAAGATCACGTGCTGTGATTTCAGGGGTGATACTCAGCGGGCAGACTTTTGTTTAGATCATCTGCCACTTTTCAGCCAGAACAGAGGTGTGGGACTCACACCTCATTTGTGGAACAAGTTATTTGGGCTAGGATAATACCCTGGGAAGAAGTGAGAAAATGCCTGAAAAAAAGGCACAAACCAGCCTGTATTGTTGATATTATAGTCATTTTGGAGTACCCGTTGCCCACCTCACACATCAAGCGTGCCATTTATTGGCAAGGAAGAAAGGACAGAGGGTATGACAAGCCTACTACTAAACAGGACTTACATTAGTGGGGGAAACATGACCTTTGAAGGTGAGCTGCATCGGTGCCTGGGGGAGAGTGTTGCTGTGAACACAAGACAGAGAGACCTCCTGGTGTTGCACATAATATCTGGATGTATGGACAAGAATGGATACCTTCCTGAGCACACATCCCTGTGTGCATGGTGTGTTCTCGCCCAGGCTTAGGTATAGCTACGCAGGGATGCTGGAGCCCGCGGCCGCAAGCACAGGGACAACATGTACAGCTCTCTGCCTTTGTCTCCGCGGCATTCGTGGAGAAGGGCGCAGGGCCGGGCCCCTCAATACAGCGGGGTTCCGCGGGCACGGCCTCTCGCAGCCAGCCCGGACTGCCCCTTTAAGAGGCCCCAGCGCCGTGTCTGCCGCTGCGCTGGGCTCTTCCCTCTCCTCCCCTTCCGCAGCGCTGCGATCCGGGGCTCCACCGCCAGAGCCGGGCCGCGCAATGGGCAGCCGCGGGCAGCCGCGGTCGTGCCGCCAGCCTCCGAGCACAGAGGG
>JASSUY010038038.1:0-60182 GCA_032466535.1 Forpus xanthops | reverse complement strand
ACACTGCTGGCTCATGTTCATTTTTTTATCAACCAACACCCCCAAGTCCTTCTCCATAGGGCTGCTCAGAACCTCTTCTCTGCCCAACCTGTAGCTGTGCTTGGGATTACTTCAATGCAGGTGTAGTACCTTGCACTTGGCATGGTTAAATTTCATCAGGTTGACATCAGCATGTCAAGGTCCCTCTGGATGGCATTCCAACTCTTCAACTTATCAACCAGACCACACAGCTTGGTGTCATTGGCAAACTTGCTGAGGACATACTCAATCCCACTGTCCATGTGACCGACAAAGATGTTGAACAAGATCAGTCCCCACACCGATCTCTGAGGGTCACCACTTGTTACTGGTCTCCAGCTGGACATTGAGCCATTGAGTACAACTCTTTGTGTGTGACCATCCAGCCAGTTTTTTATCCACTGAGTGGTCCACCTATCAAATTCATGTCTCTCCAACTTAGAGACAAGGATGTAATATGAAACAATGTCAAATGCTTTGCACAAGTCCAGGTAGATGACATCAGCTGCTCTACCCCTGTCCATTAGTTCCATAGCCCCATCATAGAAGGCCACCAGATTGGTCAGGCAGGATTTCCCCTTAGTGAACCCATGCTGGCTGTCACCAACCACCTTGTTGTTTTTCATGTGCCTCAGCGTTCCTTCCAGGACATTCCGCTCCAAGATTTTGTCAGGCACAGAGGTGAGGCTGACTGGTCTGTAATTTCCTCAGGTCATCCATTTTCCCTTTCTTGAAAATGAAGGTTATATTTCCTTCTTTCCAGTCATTGGGAACTTCACCTGACCACCATGGTTTTTCAAATATTATGGACAGTGTCTTAGCAACTTCATCTGCCAGCTCCTTCAGGACCTGCAGATGGATTTCAACAGGTCCCACGGTCTTGTATACATTCAGGTTTCTAAGACAGTCTTGAACCAGATCCTCTCCTGCAGTGGGCCCAAGGTCTTCATTCTCACAGTCCCTGTGTCTGCCTTTCAAGACTTGAGTGATGTGGTCAGAATATTTGGCGGTGAAGACTGAGGCAAAGAAGTAATTAAGAACCTCAGCCTTCTCCAAATGCAGGGCAGCCAGTTCTCCCGATGGCTTCTGGAGTGGACTCACTTTATTCCTAGCCTCTTTTATTTGCAGAGCTCCTATAGAATCCCTTCCTGTTATCTTTAACATTCCTACCGAGTTTAATTCTAAGTGTGCCTTAGCTTTCTTAGCCTGGTCCTTAGCTTCCCAAACAACATCCCTGTATTCTTCCAAGGCCGCATGTACTTGCTTCCACCTTTTATAAGCCTCTTTTTTCCTTCAAATTTTCCTCAGCAGCTCCTTATCTATACAAGGATGTCTCCTGGCCCTCCTGCAGCAATTCCTTCTAGTAGGGATGTATCGCTCCTGAGCTTGCAGCAGGTGATCCTTGATTATCAACCAGCAGTCTTGTGCCCCCCTGCCCTCTAGGGCTATATCCCATGGAATCCTATTGAGCAGGTTCCTGAAGAGACCAAAGTCTGCTCTCTTGAAGTCCAGGGCATTGAGTTTGCTGCACGCTCTTCTCACTCTCCTAAGGATAACGAATTCAACCGTCTCATTATTGTTGCAATCAAGGCTACCCTGGAGCATCACATTTCCAACCAACCCTGTTGGTGAGGACGAGGTCAAGCATAGCACCGCTCTTTGTCAGCTCCTCTATTGCTTGCAGAAGGAAGTTATCTTCCGCACAACCGAGGAACTTCCTGGATTGCTTCTGCTGGGCCTTGCCATCCCTCCCACAGATATCAGGGTGGTTGAAGTCCCCCATGAGAACAAGGGCCTGTGAGTGTAAGTCTGTTACTACCTGTCTATAGAACACTTAATCCGTTGAGTCCTCTTGGTCAGGTATTCTGTAACAGATCCCCACAATAATGTCTTCCATCGCTGTTCTCCTTTAACCCTGACCCACAAACTCTCTATTGACTGCTCACCTGTCCCCGGACAGAGTTCCATACTCTCCAGCCTATCCCTAACATAAATAGCAACTCTCCCTCCCCACCTACTGGGCCTGTCTTTCTTAAAGAGCCTGTAACCTTCCATTTCAACACAGCAGTCATAGGAACCAGCCCACCATGTCTCTGATATCTATGATATCATACCCCCATAGACGTGCACACATCTCTAATTCCTCTTGTTTGTTCCCCATGCTACAGGCATTTGCATAGAGGCATCTGAGCTGAGCTCCAATTGAAGTCGGCTCATTGCCTGGAGCAGCTGGAATATCTCTACATTGCACTGGAATGGGTTGCCCAGGGAAGTTGTGAATGCTCCATTGCTGGCAGTGTTCAAGGCCAGGTTGGACAGAGCCTTGGGTGACATGGTTTAGTGAGAGGTGTCCCTGCCCAAAGCAGGGGGGTTGGAACTAAATGATCCTAAGGTCCTTTCCGACCTAACTATTCTATGATTCTATCATTCTATGACTCTGAACGTTTAGTATAGGTGCTGGCAAGTGACTGGGTGCGTTGGGATGGATTGATGACCCCCTTCCCCAATACATTTGGTTTAAAGCATCCTTGACCAGTCTGGCAAGCCTTCTACCAAATCCACCCTTCCCTTTCCTTGTCAAACCAGCTCCACCAGCCCCCAGTAGACCTGGCCTACTAAATTGAGTCCCATGTTCAAGGTACCCAAGCCCCTGACTACAGCACCACCCTTTCAGCCATTTATTAATCTGGCCAATCCTCCTAGCCTTTTTAAGGTCCTGCCCTGTATCCTGGAGAATTGATGACAAGGCAGTCTGAGCTCCAGAGCCCCTGACCACCTCTCCCAGAGGTCTGTAGTCCTTCTTTATGTTCTCCAGGCTACTGCTAATCTATATCAGTAGCACCACATGGATCACTAGAAGTGGGTAATAGTCAGTGGGACAGACTAGAGCAGTCAGCTTCTCTGCAACATTCTTTATCCAAGCCCCTGATAGGTAACACCCCTCCCTTGAGACTGGGTCAGGCTGAGAGAGGGGTGCTTCTGTTCCCTCTCTAATGATTCTATATGAGCGCAACTTGTAAACAGTAATGAGTAATCTTGAAGTATGTCTAAGATAATCCCTTTAATGATATTTTGCATGATATTAAGTGCTCCATTTTTTCAAAATTTATGAATATAGGAAATCTTTCAGTCTGTCAGTATTTATATCATTAATATATTAAGAAATGAGTGACCAATTAGCCTGTGAAACCTGTTTTTTTCAGAACCCTCTCTACTTAGCTTAACTTCAGTTTTTATAATATAAAAAAATAAAGGAAGCAAATAAAAATCCTTTAATTAGACCCTTCCTTGTTGCATTCTGCTTTATTTTCCCTTTGATATTTTTGCCCTCAGTCCAGACATTTGATCTTTATAAAATATACTTTCCAACAATAAAAAATAGTGCACACTCTTATCCACAAAGCATCCAGACTAGTCATTACTTAATTATGAAAGAAAAGTCTCATAAGCAGGATTGTTTAAAGAATTTGTAATTAACTTATGGTCAGGTATTTTTCTCCCAAGATATTTCTAAAAGGTTGAAGAAAGTTCTTGTGGTCTTGTGCTGTGTATATTTTATATCCAAATAACAATTTAATTGTAAATAATGACTGTTTTCATAGGAATTAAAAGTAAGATGCTTCCATATGTATTGGGAAAAAAAAAGCCTGTATATCAGTTCTTTACAAGGTAACACTTTCTATAAATCAATCCTTTCTACAAATCAGTTCATTAACCAGTGTCCCTTAGCTATAGTTTCTGGCAGTATTGACACAAGTGCAGTGCTTTACAGAAGAGAGGGTGTGTGAAACATGCAAATAGATAAACAGCTATTACCTGGAGGAAATAGTTGGCAGCAATTGAAGCTAAGATTTTTCTATCAAGTCAGCACTTTAGCAGGGCAATTTAAGTTTGCAACCTTCTGTCAGATACCTGAGCTGGAGCCAACGCCAATTGGCTGCAAAAGTATAGAGATCATTTCACTTATCATCCATCCTGCTATATTTCTTGGGGTGGAATTTTGACATATGTCAGGTATAATTTCCTCTTTTGAAAGAAGCAGAATTTTATTTGATTTCCCCCTTGCCTCCTGGGTTTTTTAGAAATAAAAGCTTATACAATTTTGGCAAACATTATAGAGTTTTGACTACAATGGCTTATTTTTTTTTTTTTTTTTGGTGGATCATTAGGAGCAAATATATTTTGCTTCAAGTTCTTCCTCGCTTTTTACTAAGGGGGTGTTATATTCAGTAATATCTTTGAAAGTGAGACATGTGCTTGCCCTTATTCAGTCCCTTTTATGTAATGGCATGTTTCAGGACTGAAACAAAGCCCCATTTCTCAATAGAGCTATGCATTAGATTTGACAGTATTTCAAATGTTTCTTAGCCTGTTTACCAACAGGCAGAACAGTAAACAATGTAATCTGAAATGGCCATTTTTGTTTAAATTGATTAAAAATTGGGCAAGTATAATTATTATGATTTCATTCAGTTAAAATATTATTGAAATCTGAAAATTTAGATGCTAAACAGAGGAAGCTGCCACTAAATTGCAACTGACCTCAAACACATCAACTACTTTCAAAACCAACTAAATAGAAATATTTTTTTCCTAAGCATGTTATTTTTCACTCTTAGCCCCAATTCCCAGTCTTTTGAGTCCTTTTAGCTAAACACAACAGGTTTCCTCAGCACAGTGTACAGTCTTACTTGCTTTTGGAAACAGAGCTCTTGCTTTAGAAAGTATTACTTTTTAGTAGGAAATGTAAAAGCTGTGATGCTGGAAGAGTTATGATAGCTTCATCAGTTAGACTTCTATGACGTTTATATAGTACTAAGGGAGCTGATTGAGTATTTCAGAATGAAAATTTGGCTTTAATTTATTTATTGCTTGCAAAATAGCTTTGATATGTTCACGTGCATTGTGGAAATATTCTCAGCTGGTGTAAATCAGTGTGTTTTCACTGCATTCAGGGCAGGAGGAGGATCTAGGTAGTGAAAAGTTCATAAATATTCATCTTGCTTGTGTAACTCAGTTTTGACTAGGTAATAAATCACAGGATTTCTTTTCTTTCATTAAAATATTGTGTAAGAACTTGAAGACTATGTGTTTCTGAGTACCCAAGTGCATGCTAGAATGAGTTTTAGCAAAAATTGCTAAATAAAGCTTTATTTTTTTTCCCCACAACTCTTTATTTTATCTAAAATAAAATCAACCATATTTCAATTCTGAACAGCAACGTATGGACAATTTTACAGGTATAATCTTTGTATCAATTGAACTTTAAATATTTTTTAGATTGATTCACCAACTTCTTGTAGTAAGTTATAGATTTTGGAATTTTAATTAATCTTAAATAAATTCAGAGAAAAAATGGAAGCAATCATTATGATCTTCTGAATGGATCTCCATGACACTGTATTATGGTCTGAATAAAAATGTTTATTTAAAAGGAAAGAACTTTACCTTGGTTTAAAAGCCACCAATAAGAAAGAGACTTAATGCCAACTTTTGACATGTTTGACAAGTTTCTTCAATTGTTGATTAAGTTGGCTTATAATCTACTATATGGCTGGGATATAATGGCCTTTTTAACTGCTTAATTTTTCACTTAACATGGGTAAAATTCCACCCAAGGCAAGTGAATCAAAAATGTAAGTTTTCTGATTCATATAGAATAAAGATATCCAATTTCATATCCTTATATTAATTATCCATGGTAATTATCTGTTTAGAGAGGTCAAAGAAATTTATAATACTGGGCACTATTCTGTTAATGGAGTTTTATTGATTAACAATTAAAAATAGGATGGAGATTCTAATTAACTCATCTAGAATTCAGTTTGAATAAAGGAATATTTTCCATGGAAAACAAAAAAAAAAAAAGAAAGATACTGGTCTGTTGCCTCCAGTAGAAATGTGATCAGAAACTGCTGTGAGTAGAGACCAGATAGATAGAGGCATAGGCTATGTGTCAAAGTAAAGCAGTAATAGACATACAACAAAGCGTTCAGGAACTGTTGGACTTTGGAGTCACTGTAAAATTTAACTAGGATCATCTGATTTGCCTTTTACATAATGGGGACATCTTTCTGCCCCAAAGCACAGGTGCAGACCCTAGTGATGAAGCAGTGAAGACTTACTTGCTTACTAGTGACCAGAGCTGCTTCTAAACCTCAATAATACTTTCAAAGGAGCCAAAATAAATCTTAGAACCCCATTATGCTGTGCAAGACTCAGGCTTCAATAATCTTTCACAGCTATTTAGTTATCAGCACCCTCTTTTACATGGGATTTTGGGTTGTGCCATGTGATGGTCTACGAAAAGCTGCAAAAGACAGCATAAGTCACAGGTGGTTCCTAATGATAGTACAGTGAAGTAAGACTGTCCTGGGAAGGGCAAAAGTGGGTGCATAAATGGTTGTCCTGCTGCATCCTCCAGCCTGAAGATAGTGAGCAAGCCCTAATACGATTTTATTTCCTAGCACCGAAGTAGTCTTCAGGAGCGCTTAATAGGAAGACAGCATGCCCTGCTGTTGTGGTTTAAGCTCCTCAAGCAGTTCACTCCCTCACCCCCCACCCCCCCCCCCCTTCCTTTCCCCAGTCCTGGGGGAATTGGGGGAGAATTGAAAGAGTACAACTCCCAGAGGTTGAGATAAGAACAGTTTAGTAACTAAGGTATAACGCAAACCACTGCTGCTACCACCAATAATAATAATGGCAAGGCAAATACAAGGAAAGAATACAACAGCTCACCAACTATACTTAGCCTGACCAAGCATTGCACCCTCACCCTTCCTGCTCTCCCCGTCTTTACATCCTGGGCATGACATGCTGTGGTATGGAATACCTCTTTGGTCAATTTGGGTCAGGTGTCCTGTCTCTTCTACCTCCCAGCTTCCTCCCTGCTTCCCCCCAGCTTCCCCTTCTCCCTGGCAGAGCATGAAACTCAGAAAGTCTTTAGTCAGACAAAACATTACCAAGCAGTAACTGAAAACACTGGTGTTCTTAAAGCTGTTCCCAAGCCCAAAATTAAAAACACAGAGCTGCACCAGCTACCAAAGAGAAAAATGTCTGCTTCTGCTAAGCCCATGACACCTGCAAAGGCTATAGTCTAAAAGACTTAAAAGCCTAAAAATCAAGAGATAGGAGGTAAACACAGGGAGGACTGCAAGCTACCAGTGGAAGTTGTAAACAGCAATCTCAGCACACTGGCTGCTGTTTCCATTGAAAACATTGCAAGAGCAATGATTTTTGGTGTGTCTGCATGTTGCAGATATTGTCTTTAAAACTATTTAAAATGATGCTATGCAAGAGCATCTGTGGGCCACAGAAATCCAAATAATGGTTAGAGTTGTTTTTACTTCTAGATAGTAGCCACATACTAAAGTATACAATAATGTGGTAGAATCATCTGATTAATCATAATTTGCTGATGACTGCTTCTCTGAGGTACAGGAGGAGTTAGACAGAAAGAAGAGAGTCTACTTAGCCTGCCTGCAAACTTCATGATCAAGGCTCTGCTCATCTAATTCAGTGACTCACAGTCTGATTGTAGCTCAGATGCCTGTTTTGGGATTCTGTGAGCTAAAGAAAGTCCTTAAAATGGTACCTACCCTCTTTTTAGTCTCCAAACTGAAAGCTAAGATGCTCTCTTACAGAATGAACCTGAAGTCATGTGCAAACTTGGGCCAGTGGTGTCCTACCATGACTTGACCCTTCCACAGTAGCATTCGTAATGACATAGAGGAACTCTGCTGTTTACAAAGTGAGGCAGATCACAAATCTCTCACATGAAAGTACAGGATGACTTGTTCTTCCTGGCATCTCCCATAAATGTTAGAATCTTGTATTGTCCTTCTCCAAGCAGATATGTCTTGGGAAGGAATGGAGGACAAACTAGTCCATACATTGTGAAAGAATTCATAGAGCTTCTATGAATTCAGTTTAGTGAAGATTAGTTACATTCTTCAAAAAGGGGGAGAGGGTTATGACTTCTCTTCCAGATATATTTTGCCTTCTCTCATTGAGAACTTGCCTGCTCTGGAGACTATTTTATTAGAGTGCTATAAGCCCCTGCATATTAGGATTAATAATAAAATACTAATATATTTTTAACTATAAAATTGTAAATGCATTTTCACAGAGTCTTTTTAGCATGCCTGCTGCAAAGAGAGACCTATGAAATTTTCATAAGTGCTTTGTATTGCAGATAGGCAGAATCATTCAGTGCTTAATGCTGCTTAATAATAGCACTACAAACAGTTTCTAAGAAGGCAAGCTGTGTTGCCAAATATGTCACCCATCCCACCAAAAATAACCCTTCTGATGATTACAAGATTATACTGCATATAACATGCAAATGCACACACACATGCTGTACTCAATCCGTCATCTATGTCTCTCTTACAGACCCTCACATGGAGTAATTAACAACGCGTAACACTTACCTTCTAAATGAGCAATAACTTCAGCATCAATGAGTTATCATTTTCCCTCCATAACTTTATGTACCTGAGAGGTGATAAAAAATAAGATGGAAAGTGAAAGATAAAGAATTCTGACATTTTAATTACTTATTGCTTTAGTGACATTTTAGTATTATGCTGAGGAGAAACTGGAGAGAATGGGAGGTAATGAACTAAGAAGAAATGCTTCTATCCCATTCCTTACCAGCATGGTCTCATTCAGGCAGACACAGTACATATTCAACACTTTCTATATTGTACTTCATAGAAATATTCTAGAAATGAGGGAATAATTTACAGGAAAAACCATATATAACCTTAGAGTATGGTTTTGTTGTAGCTCATTTGTCAAAGTGTTAACTGTGCTTGTTAATGATTGTGTGTACCACACGGGATTGCTCCTGCTTCCTGTCTGGAAGTATATAACTTTCCTGTCAGGAAGGGGGTAAGAAGAAACCGCTGAGAGTTCAAATTTATGTTGGATTAGTCAGGAGATTATTAGACAGGTGAACAAAACCTGAGTAATCTAAGAACATTTTTACAAATTATGTTTTGTTTGTTGGTTGTTTTTTTTTCTTTCCCTTGAGAAGGGATTTCTTAACTCCAAGATAACATTCTTAGGTATTCTGACTGTTAAGTCCCTTAGTGGCTCAAATGGGAAATTTCACTGAGTTCTCTCATCAGATAAGTATTTGAAGACCAGCTGTAAAAAGGACACAACTAGATTCCTAACTAATTCAGTATGCCAAAGCACCAGCCAGAAATTATTTTGCCAAGCCTTATCTTAAAAGCAGACAGTCACATTCCTGACCTATGACAGAAAGAGCAGTGTCTCCCTAATCACTGCTTTGTTAAGTATTTTGATTTAAGCAAATGTAGAAGAGGCAAACCCAGACAGTTCGTTTATTTTGTCAGAATGTCTTACATAATTGTTTGCTCCCCTTTTTTTTTTTTTTCCAGTGACCAAATGAGAGAACATTTGAGATGTCCACATGAGAGAGCTCTTGGAGTCTTCATCTATCCCTAATGCACAATAGAGCCACAGTCTGCAGGAGGATGCTCTCCGACTTGCTTGGAAACTGCTGCAAGACAGAGTCATTCCTCTGCTTTCAAACTGGGAAAATTTATTGCTCTGTGCAAGAGCAGAGGGAAGTCTCCTTTCAAAATGAACTTCCCAGGAAATGTTTGTTATTCAGGATTCTTGCTCTTCGTGACTTACTTTTGTGGTTATCTTTATTATTTTTCCAGAAAAAACTTTCCTGACTTTGGATCAGCCAGATTCTGTTTTTAAACAGAAAGACAAAATTATTTTTACATAGACAATGAGGAGTGTGAATTTCTGGGAAAAGTCTATTTTATGGCTGTAAGCTACCTGAGGATTACACACTGATATTAATTAATTCAGTGAGTTTAATTGATTATGTTTTTCATTTATTTCCCTTTTAATTTATTTTGAGTCCATCCCAATGCAGTGTATCTTTGCAAGGCTCAAGAATCATTTAATATCCTTTACACCTTTAAAACTGAATGCTGCTTTTGTTAAGCCTTCTTTATAATAGATACATTTGCATCATATTATGACTTCCCATTGATAACAATTAGCTCATCTTTATCCATACACTGTTATGAAGTGCTACTAATATGTTATTCAAGGAAATGACATGTCATCAATGCATCCAGAAAATCCAGTTTACAAAACAAGTTTTGAGTTCCAGCATTCCTGACCTTTTGTAATTATGTTCTGCCTCTTTTGTAGAGGAAGGAAAAAAAAAAAAGGTTGATATTGATCAGAGTGGAATGATTTAGAATATCTATCGCTGGACAAGCTTTGAGAATAATCTTTCAAAACAATGTACAATTACAAGTCAACCATCTTTAAACATTTGTGGTAACAGTGTTCATAGACCTAGCTCATCTCAGTCAAAATACTAGCCAAAAGTGTTCTTTTTGAAACACATATTTTGAGTCTGCATAATAAAACAAGATAAAGCACAGCACGACTCCCTTTCTGGTTAGCATATATGTTTTACACTGAGAATTGGGCTCCCTGATGGATCACAAAGTACTTGGATTTGGAGTCACTACTGAGCATGAAAAACTCTGAAGAATTTAATAGGCATTATACTAACATCAGTCTATATTTACCCCCCATTATCTTCCCTCTAGCAAGCCACACAAAATTGGCTCTTTCACAGCACTGTAGCTGCTCTCTTTATCCTTCTCAGCTAATGAAATTTTATGCTGCTTTCCAGCAGCTGGAAGTATGTTTATTTGTCCCATGCATGCAGCTTTGCACCATTGTATGTCTCAACTATCTGTGATTTTCCAGAGTGGATCTTCTGCTGTGGGTTATAATCTGATCCTGGGAGAAATAAGGGAGAAAAGCTCAGCTCAGGCTGTCCCTGTTTTGTTTGCAGACACTTCTTCCCAGTAGGACTTCAGTCTGTGTTCTCAATAAGCACTTATTAGAGCACTATAAAATATCCTATATCCTAAAGAAAGTGTAGAAGATAGAGAACATCAGGCATATGAGAACAACAAACCTAAGGGGAAAGGGTGTTTGTAGTTTTACTTGGTTTACTGCTATATCCCTGACTAAAAACTTGGCAAATATTTCCATTCTTGTTTTCAAAATTCTAGAAGCAAAATCTCATGTGATTTTTCATGCTGAATGGTTTAAAATGCCTTGTGAAATATAGTACAGTGTAAATACTGTACTAGATACAGACAAATGGAATTGTTCCCACTGAACTGTGCATTGATTATCAAATGATAAATCCACGGCTGTTTATCTGCAGGGAGAAAACATTGGACCTCTATTCATTTTCTGCAGAATTATTCAGCAGTCTTCAGTGAAATACAAAAGACCACTGTAGTTCCACAAAGGCCTTATGTCTGGCCATCACTGAATTAAAAAGCTGCCCCATTGTTAAAAATTAGCTAACATTATTGCCATGGTTTCATCATCATCTCCGCATATCTGAAAAGTCTTTGCTAACGGGAACCTACGATGAAGAACTGAAGTCCTGCGTTCATTTGATTTTTTGTTCTGCTTGCTGCCATGTGGTCTGGCCTAACCAATAATAAAATAATTGATTCTACATTACTTTGCAGTGGCTTAAGAAGCGTAATTAATCTCCTTACAGTACTGTTAAATGCAGATCCTATAAAGCTGTCTAATATGAGACCAAAACACCAGGCCAGTGGCTGAAGATCTAGACCACGCTGCCCAGCATGCCATTTTGTTTAGCTTTTACTGATGAGCTTACAGACAGGAGTGGTGAGATGGTGAATACTGAATTCTGTGGTTTTACTATAGTATTTTCCACAAATGCTACCAAACATAAATGCAATAGGGAGAAATTTTAATTTTTGCTGGGGCTCAGGATTTTGAGTTTGGTATAGGGTGTCCAGCTGAAGATGTTCTGTGTTTCTCCTGCCCTAGAGTCATGGCAGCAGATTTGAAGGGTTTACATTGAAAAATAGGGTCTTCCAGTTACTATTGATGTTGAAAACTCTGCAGATATCTCTGAATATATAAAAGCCAATTAATTTGAATCTGGAGGTGGAAAGAAAGAAGGCAAATGCAACCTCTCTCTTACTTGCTAATTTTCAAGACAGTAACAGGTAAAGAAAACTGGTTTGTCAACCTAATTTGATGACCTAATATAACATTTTACCAAAGGCAAAAAATTAAAAAAATCCTTAGCTGCAGGAGTATAAGACATGCTATGTGTTTATTAGCTACTGAAACTTTTGCCTTTATATCATAGAGATTGCATAGAGTATGTAAAATTTACATGTATACATTTTTTATATCCTAAGCTTTCTAGAAGAGAACCTTTAAATAGCATCAGTAACAAAATAAAGAGAAAGATCTGACAGGAACACTGAGCAGTCTTAATGTTGAATATAGATTTGGCTCCTTCAAGTGTGGATTAAATTGAGCTTGAAATGAAATAAACAGAACAGCTTCAGAAGTTTAGATCTGAGGGGAAGTCATCTATCACAGTGGAGGAACGTTTGATCTGATGTACAGTAGTTCAGCTCACAAACTTCATTGCTAAAAACATTTATCTCTGCACTCACTGCAAATTCTATTAATAGAAGACATGTCCTGAAGAAATTCAATATGCCAAGTAATTGTATGTATCAGTCTAATGGAATGTGTAAAGAATAGACACAGTGGACATAATACGTTCTATTTCTGCCTGTGCTTGAGGATAATAAAAAAAAAGTCCCCTAACAACTCTTCCATAGAAATGTCAGCTATTTAACAAGCTTTTATATGACTTTCTATTCTTAAGAAGATGTTTAAATGTTTTTTTCTTAGCTCTATATTGATTGGCAACTGTTTGTCCATGGGAACTTTTTTTGTCTCTCCTTCACCTTGTTTTAGACACTCTCATCTTATTAATTGATTAAGATTTTTATCTTGTTGCATATTGTGGTTTCCACGGTATACGGATATATATTGAAAAATATAGTGTGCCCCAAAGGACCTGTCTTCCAAAAATATTAAAGAAGCAGCAGTTCTGAAATAACCTGAGACAACTGCTTATATTCAACCTTCTGATCTAAATTATTTTTGAATTCATAGTTAAAAATGTCATCCACAAAGAATCCTCAGTAATAGATCTGATCATTTTATCAACTCACCTTTTTCTTCCTTTTCAAAAGTTTTAATGTATAATGTGTGAACAACGTATTCTCCTTCTATGCAACAAAAAAGAAGTTATTTCAACGCTCTCAGGGTAGAATGAAAAATGTTCTTGGAGAACACAGTTATTATTTCTGTGATGTTTCAAGTTTAATTCCTGATACTTTAAAAGAGATTACCCTTGGACAATGCTGCATCTTAACCTGTAATACACCTGAAAAATGTGATGGCCTAAAGAAGACACAGAACTTTAATAAATACATAAGTTGCTGTATCAACCTACACTTAAATTTGGGGTATGTGTCTTTCTTCTCCAGAATATATATGTGAGACACAAAAGCACAGAAATAAGTATTTTTTTTTATACAGCACAAACCTACAGAGCGATAAAATGTGAAGTTAGATAATCCTGTACTACTGGGTAGCTTAAGGGTACACTGAGAAAGAAGGAAGGCGTCTTGTAAAATTAAGTTGACATAAGTTGTTGTAATACTTTTTTTATAGTATTTCTTTGTATTCAGATTAGAGAAAAACATAAGGTTCATCCTGAATAACTTGTCACTTTCATTGTTTCATAACAAATATTTATAGAAATTATTCAGGTTCCACAAATTTAATACAGATGTTTGGTTTTGTGTTGGTTTTGATGGTTTTGTTTCATTTTGGTTTATTTTATTATGGCTATAGACTTGGTCTTTTCAGATGGGAAAACACTTTGCCCAAGATCACCTTTACTGTAGAGCAAAATTTGTCTTGATAAAACACATAGCTTTTCACTTTATTGAATTTTTTTTGTTTTGATGTCTCCAGACCTCATGGAAGTGGGACAAGCTTTGACCCCTTCCCTCTTCATGAGTCACTGTGTTAACTCTCATTCAACAGGTGGCCTTAAAAATCCCTGGGGCAACAGTCATAAATGTAGAGATGTGAATTTTTTATGTGTATGCATTGTATATGAAAACAATAATGCTTAGTTATAGCCTTAAATAATCTAAAGGATTAGTAATATAGTCTAAGAAATAGTCTAAGTAATCTATAGTCTAAGGATCTAAATAGAAAAAGGACCTAAATAGAGAAGACAGACCATGTTTATTAAAAATCTGCATGGTGAATAAGCGACCATATTGACCATCTTGCTCGGAAGATATTTGGGTAGATGAAATCCTTGTAGGTATTTCTTCTTGAAGATACTTTTCTGGTTTTATCACTCATATTTACATTTCATCTTGGTGCAGTTAGTAACCAGCTCATTTAGTATTTGTCTCTACCTTTGTTAGGACATTTTTCCATATTCTTTTCCCATGAAATAGGCTTTCAGAATACTTATGCTATATTTTCCTACTCTGCATTTTTAGTTACACAGGCATATGTCTTCTATTGAAAAGAACAACCTATATTATTCTCTTGAAGAATGTGATAGGTTTCAAAGGTAGATGCCAAAACCAGATTTTTTTCTCTTTTATCAAATATTTTCTAGCTGGAGAAACACTTCTTTTCAGCACAAGTCTTCCAACCAGCTGTCACCAGTAAACACATTTAAGAACATTACCACCTTAAAGCTTGTCAGTTCAATTTTGCACACATCTTCTTCACTTGCTGTCTTTTGAAAGTCTTATTACTCTTCCCACTTTTGTAGGTCAGATCCTAGATCAACACTCCAAAAAAAGTATTACAGCTTTCAGAAGGTAAAACTCCAAATGGTTTTAATTTATAATTCTATCTAGTGATGCCATAGTATTATCACACCATAGACAGCTACTGTATAGGCAGTTGACATATGCATTAACCCGTGGTAGTGTGAATCAAATCAAAGAACATTTATGCCCAGTGATGGCTACAGTGGCTCGCATACCTATGCAAGCTCTCATTGGTGTACAGTCAGATGTCTCTAACAAACTTTCTGGAAAACCACAAGGTTAACTATTAATAGCAGTAGTAGTTTATTCCTTGGTGTTGCTTAGGAGAAAAAAATGGGGTTTATTAGTGCTATTAGGACTATTGGAGGTAACACTGTTAGTTTGTGCTGAAGTTTATGACAAATGTAGTAAATCTGGAAATTTTGTTATATATTACTGTAGCAAAAATTATACCTAGCTAATCAAATCTGCAATACTGTATAAAACGTCTTTCACAAAGGCTTACATTGATAAAATAAAACTTTAAAGGATCAATCTCTTTTCAGTGACAAGAAAGTATCTTCAGCTGTCCTAATTACAGAACCAGGTGCTGCGTCAATAAATAAATGGAGAATTAACATCATAAATTAAGACAGATAGTAGAGTACTCACAGAGAGTGCAGCACTCTATGACCTTTGTCAAATCCCATCTTGTTGTCAATGCACCCTTCATAATTCATACAAGAATTAGTGAAATCCTACCAAGCATGGCAGTATCTCACACAATGACTGTCTGGAGGCCTTCCCTGAAAATTTAATCTGAAAAACTCCCATGTCTTAGGAATATAGGAAGGTTCGACATTAGTAATTTCAAAAGCTGTAATATTAAGAGATGTGAGAAGCAGATAATGAAGTATGGCAACTAATTGAAGTACAGACAGGTGTCTGTCTTCTAAGTTTATTCTGTAACATGAAACTTTCAATAGCAGAAAATGGAAATGAGAATACCAGCACATTTGGTGTGGGGCTTAACACCAGTAACACTGCTGGACCGCATAAAACACAAAATCCTACTGAAGTCATTGCGTCATGTTTCAGTTTGCATTGGTCAGTCACTGTAAATACAAAAGCAGCTCTAAAACCACACACAGTAATTTTTCCTAACTACATAAATATTAAAAGAGTTAGCTGAAAAAGTAATTTTGAGTAATTTAACACCATAATAGGAAATACAAAACCACTGCTAGAAATATATTATCTTTTTGTCACATTGCTTTCAGTGTGCATATGAATTGTGTGTCTGGAGCCAGAAATAGTTCATCAAGATGAAAAAGATCAACAGGTGACTCAGGTGTGTCCTTTTCCTGAAGATCTCAGCTGTGACGGTCTTACCAGCTGGTGAAGGATTGGTTTCTGTACTAAGGAAAGATGGAAATTATGACAGAGCTTGTTAAGAAAAATGACTGATGGAAAAGACAGCATACACATAAAAATACTTCCTAGTTATCCAGGAGAGAGAGAATAATCCGTCACTGACAATACAGAAGGAATTTATATATCAGCTCCATGGAAGTTACAGAACATCAAAAAAGCAATAATTGACAGGAAAAGTAGCAGGTTCGTCATTGCAGAGAGCCATATATGGTGGATGAACTAGCTGCAAACCAACTCCTGTAAGAATGCCAAACTAAAAATATGGTCTTGACAACAGCTGAGCTAAACTGAAAAATCATTGGACTGGTCCTTTAATGTATATGGTCAAGTGCTTAGAAAATCCCTGAGCACTCCTGCAACCAAATATGTAAATACATATCGGAGTGGATGAATTTCTGGCCTATGTTTTATTCAGTCATCTGCATGATAAACAAGTGCCTCTTCTTACATCACTGATCACTATTTATTGAAGACATGCTTGTCAAAGAAACTGAGCTTCATTGAGGACAGTAATTTTCTGCTCAAATCTGAATATGACTCAAGTGTATTGACAATGGCCTTGACAAAGATACAGTCTCATGTGCATGTTTGTATACCAGATCAGTGGAGGCTTCTTATCAAAAGATAAAGCTTTAATGGTGATGGCAATGAATAACTTACCAACAGTAGGACAAATTTATGTCAATATGATTCATCATCTGCAAGGATAATCAGACCATCCATTACAGTTCATATCTGAATATACAACTTAAGTCAATAAAAACGGACTTCTCCTAGTTGAAGACACATTAATATTTGCACATTCCAGGCTTTTGTTTACTATGCCATAAACCAAATATACTGGGACTTGGCTAAAGCATGGTTTCACCTCTGTAGTCAATGGGCCAATATGAAAACAATAATCATGGATTCAGTAGAAGTAGCATGCTGGTATCTTACAGTTCACAGGATATAAATCCTCTATCCCATTCTCTTCCTGATAGCAAGATAAATAGTTTAATGTTTCTCTCCTTTTGAAACACTCTTCTGTTTTATAAAGTAATAGCTATGTTGCCATATAGTTTAACCAGTATTTAGATTTGAAGTATGGTGGCTCTATTAACAGAAGGTTTTTTGATTGCTTGAAAGTTTCATTTTTCCAGCTCTACTAGTACCATAATGATTTTGTTTTTCTCTTTCTATGGACTCTGACTTGTATCATGTAGACATATCTCATTTGAAGCTAGCTCACAGTAGCTCTTAATATAGCTGCCTAGCACAGTGAGGTCACCCTGTGTGAGTGATGACAGCTGCATTCAAATATTAGAAGGTTCTCATTACTTTCAAAATTAGCCCAAAAGGCAGAAGGATTTCATGTATATCTTGATAAACAGCAGACAACATTCCAGAAGATCTCCCTCCACAGATTGCATAGCTGTCAGGATATGGCTGCTGGAATAGGCACTTCAGTACCTCTCACAGTAATTTCCAAAGAGAAATCAATCATGGCAGTAACGAAGACCTACTAAACAGAGGATCAGGAAGGGGTCCGGTTATGCTCCTTTATACAGAAACTAGAGATAACAGCTCCTTAAGGTTAGTGTCTACATAAAGCAGTGTTGAATGTTTTTACTAAGGTTACCAGAGACTTGCTTATGAGAGAAATTGAGAGCTCTTGTAGCAAAAGCTTAATCAAGAAAGCTAGCAGGCATGAGAAATCAATTTCTGCTAGAAACTTTCTGTCCTTTGACAAGATAAACAGAGGCTGTGGAATCAAAAATGAGAAAAGGTTTGCAAAGAATGGAAATTTAGAGACTTCTGAGAAGGCTAACAAATTCAGTATGGGGTCATGCTTTCTGTACAGCCTTTCCTCCTTCCATGGTGATTAAAATAATATATCTTAGCATGTGTAATCTGTAGCTTTCACACTGGTACACACCTAACATGAGGGCATGTATCTGAAGTGATCATTTATCTTGACCTTCTCAAGCTGTTAGCAGAAGTGTCAGCTACAGCTAGTGTCAACCACAATTTGTGTCAGATGTAAGACCTGCGGGCTAGCCAAATGCCATATTATTGATGTTATCAGTATTGTCTGAACAAGTATTTTTATGTTCTAGAGTGGTGGATTTTTGTGATCTTCCTCAGATTCCAATTTCTTATTCAGTTTCTTATTCAAGTATTCCAACAATTATTGCACGTTAAAACCGCATGAGTTTTATGAAGTTTTGATGTTCTGAGTCAGAGATTTTTGAAATTTCTGCATTAGTAGAGCTGTAACTTTCCTTTTCACATCTAGGAGGATGGTTCCTGTGGTGCTGTAGAGGCTGTAATAGTCTTCATTAGAAAGGTATTGCATTTTCCTCAAATTACACAGTCCTGCAAATCCACACAATAAATTGTTTAGCTTCACCCTAATATTAAAATCTTAATTCCATTTTCAACCACAGGCAGAAAAAAAGCACTTCCTTATGAAGAAATCAGCTACTAATCAGGTGTGAGATCTCATTACCTGCAATAAAACATGCGTTTGCAAACTCAGACTCGTTAGCTTAATGACAAGAAGACCTGTGAAATTTCATCAAACCTGCAGGTAAGGTCGGGAATAAGAGATAAAGTTATAGCACTCTCAGTGAAGGTTATAAATAGCCCAAACTTTCTCCCCAGTCTAATGCTTAGACCACAGCTTACTCCACCAAAAAAAAAAAAAAAAAAAGAAAAAAAAAGTCTTGCTTGTCTTCTGAGGAAGTATGGGATTCCCAGTTCAACCTTCTTTGTAAGAGGAGTTGTTTTCTATCTTAGTTCTGGAATATCTCTTACAATTGTGAAAGTAGAAGCAAGTATATTATTTTTCATTTTGTGTATTTAAGCTTGAAAGCTATAATCTAGATCTCTTTTTTTATCCCACTTGAGCTTGAGTTGATTATTATTCAAGTCTAATGGGCATCTTTCAGATCAATTGCACACTTTCTTTCTTTATAAATTATTTCACAAGGAGAATGAGATGCAGCTTGAAAGAGAATTTCTTATAACCACATAATAATTTATCAGTCTTATTGACATGCATTTTGCAAAACAACAGTATTACACACAGCTTCTGTATGAGCAAATAGAATTGCTGTGAACATGTTTTTTCTTCAGGTTCTTGTCACATACTCTCCCTTCAGTCAATCACTGTTGGCTCACTAATCAATCTACTTGTCAGAAATGTTCTTCTTTGGAAGAGGAGAATGAGAAGTTTGACAAAGTACATTTATTTGGTGATGTTGATTAATGCTTTTCAGTTAGTAGCGTGTTGTTGAACTCTATAAATTAAGAATTTTGATGAAAGTTGCCTTTTCATAGATTAAATGCAAGAAGGGCTTATCATTGCAATGAAGAAATTTCAATGAAGCCAATTCACTGAAACAAGCTACCCAAGGAAGCAGAAAATGCTCCATCCCTGGCAGTATTCAAGGCCAGGCTGGACAAAACCTTGGGCAACATGGTCAAGAGTGAGGTATCCCTGCCTATTGAAGAGGGGATGGATCTAGATGATCATAAAGCCCTTTCCAAGCCAAACAATTCCATGATTCTATGAATTTATTTTTCCTCTCTAAGATTTCTCATTACTTTATGTTTCATGTGAGTCTATGAGTCCATTTTTTCTTTCCTTTTTTTCTTTTCTTTCAAAGTTTAAATGGTGCAGTTTGAGTACCATAAATCTCTTTGTCAAAAAAGAAAATTAACTAAATAAAGAATGTGTCAAAGCTTAATTCTGAAGGTGGCTGAGCATTCCTGAACTTCATCAGTCAAAGAACTGCAAAGAGAAAACTAATGTTCAAGGACTTTTTTGGTATTTTTGCATATCCTAAATGTTTGTCACTTTTCCTGAGCAATTTGGAAATGTGAAGAACTAACATATAGGCAGTTGTCCACGAGAGTTTCTTTAATGATTATTCCATTGAATGTTGGAGTTCTTCTTGCCTTTGAATCATTCACCTTAGTGTTCTCTTTAACATTCTTGATAGAAATGACATCCCCAGGGTCAAGAAAAATAATTCTCTCCTAGAAAAGTCTTACCAACAAAAAGCACAAGATTTTCAAGATGTTTTTAATACACATTTAAACAGACCTTGTCATGGATGTGCTTCATAAAGCATTTAGGTGTTGGCAACCTTTTAGATGTTTTGCAGCAAGAGCCAAGGACAATATATTTATGCCTTTCCTTTACAAACATGATAGCTTAGCTTAAATGTTACTCAGAAATTGGGAAATTCTGAAAGCTGCTTCTCTGAATTTTCCCTTCTTATACTTCATAGGAATGAAGAAAACTATATTTGGGGAAAGGATCATGACTAAAAACTTGGGAAAACACAGGCGTAGTGTGTATGCAATAAAAAATTTTCACAAAGTCAAAAGTGTAATATAATTTCCCATTTCTAATAAGAAGTATTTCAGAGGTACCCATCAATTTCTTGACTTGATGTTGCCCATCCAACATCACTACTTGCAGTTACATGAGTCAGAATAATCCAAATAGCACAGGGCTACATCCAATACTAAGTTACTTCTGTGGTGTCATTCAAAGACGCTACTTTCTAACCATTTGACTTACGGGGTGTTCTTTTTGCGGTTTTGTCTTTTTTTTTTTTTTTCTTTTCGCTTGCTTCTTCCCCTAATCTTTGAAATGCTTCTTTTCAAAGTCCTAATTTTTTCATACTTATGATGGCTCCAAGAGGATTAGGTTGGTAAGCTATACTTTAAGCCATGTGGAAGCTTTATTCTCTTTTTAACCAAGCAAAGTAGGTAAATAGACTTTCCTCCTTGAATTTCTGGCAATTTTAAGTAATGCTAGTTGAACATTGTGTTAAATTATCAGCATACACATAGCAGGGTGGTTTTTTTTGCAAAAAAAAAAAAGCTGGTGCACACTGCCAGCTCATGTTCATTTTCTCATCGACCAACACCCCCAAGTCATTCTTCACAGGGCTGCTCTGGCTCTCTTCTCTGCCCAACCTGCAGCTGTGCCTGGGATTGCTCTGACCCAAGTGTAGGACCTTGCACTTGTCATAGTTAAACGTCATCAGGTTAGCATCAGACCACCTTACAAGGTGTGTCAAGGTCCCTCTGGATGGCATCCCTTCCCTCCAGCATGTCAACTGAACCACACAGCTTGGTGTCATCAGCAAACTTGCTGAGGGTGTGCTCAATCCCACTGTCCGCATCACCGACAAAGATGTTGAACAAGATCGGTCCCTTAGTCTTTCACGATTTGGGTCTCAGTATATGACTATTTACCTAACAAGGAGACAATTTTGAGACTAAAAACGAGAAGTATCTGTGCGAAGCACTTACCATACTGAAAGTACAACCGTGGCCTAAAAAAACATAGAAGAAAAATAAATTAGTGACACTGCTAACAATCTGGACTCCAAACAGAATAGTTCATAATAATAAGACTAGTCTGGCAGATTTTATTCCATGAACAAGACTGTCATTCAGGGTGAAAATTCCTATACACATGAATGCAAGTGTCACTTAATAAAAGTGTAATTTTTTATATATTAAATTATCTGTTAATATATAAATATTAATATATAATATATAAATATTAATATCACTAACAATTTTGTAGAGAAAGTTTTAAGGCTGTGGACAATTAAGCTTGGCCAGGTGTCCACTCAGCCATTCTGTCACCCCCTCTCATCAGCAGGACAGAGGAAGAAAATGAGATTAAATAGCAGGTAGGAGAAGAAGAGATTTTGGGTCAAGGTTTAAGTATGAACAGTGATGGGAGACATTACTGATCTGTTATAGACCACCTGACCAAGAGGACTCGGTGGATAAAACGCTCAACAGACATATAGGAATAGCCTCACTCTCACAGGCCCTTGTTCTCATGGGGGACTTCAATGACCCTGATATCAGTTGGAGGGGTGGTACAAGCAGTCCAGGAAGATCCTTGATTGTGTGGAGGACAACTTCCTTCTGCAAGTAACAGAGGAGCCAACGAAGAGTGGTGCCATGCTTGACCTTGTCCTCACCAACATGGAAGGGCTGGTTGAAAATCTGATGCTCCAGGGTAGCCTCAATTGCAGCAATCATGACATGGTAGAAACTTGAGATCCTCAGGAAAGTGAGAAGAGCATGCAGCAAGCTCACTGCCGTGGACTTCAAGAGAGCAGACATAGGCCTCTTCAGGAACCTGCTCAGTAAAATTCCATGGGATATAGCCCTAGAGGGCAGGGAGGCCCGAGACTGTTGTTTGATGTTCAAGGATCAGGTGCTGCAAGCTCAGGAGTGATACATTCCTTCTAGAAGGAAGTACTGCAGGAGGATCAGGAGACTTCCTTGGATGGATAAGGAGCTGCTGAGGAAAATTCAAGGAAAAAAGAGGCTTATAAAAGGTGGAAGGAAGGACAGGCAGCCCCGGCATAATACAGGGATGTTGTGCGGGAAGCTAGGGACAGGATTAGGAAAGCTAAGGTCCACTTAGAATTAAACTTGGCTAGGGATGTTAATGATAACAGGAAGGGATTCCATAGGTACATTGCAAACAAAAGACAGTCAGAGACAACATGAGCCCTCTTCAGAAGCTATTGGGAGAACTGGCTGCCCTGGATTTGGAGAAGGCTGAGGTTCTTAACCACTTCTTTGCCTCAGTCTTCATCAGCAAATTCTCTGACCACACCACCCAAGTCTTGGAAGGCAGACGCAAGGACAGTGAGAAAGGATACCCTGGGCCCACTGTAGGAGAGGATCTGGTTTGAGACCATCTTAGGAACCTGAACATATGAAGTCCATGGGACCTAATGAAATCCATCCACAAGTCCTGAAGGAGTTGGCAAATAGGTTGTTAAGCCACCATTCATCGTATCTGAAAAAATCATGGCAGTCAGGTGAAGTTACCAATGATTGGAAAAAGGGGAATATGACTCCCATTTTCATGAAGGAGAAAATGGATGAGCCCAGGAACTACAGAAAAGTCAGTCTCACCTTTGTGCCTAGAAAAATCTTGGAGTAGATTCTCCTGGAAGGCATGCACATGAAAAGAAACAAGGTGCTTGGTGACAGCCAGCATGACGTCATTAGGGGGAAATCCTGCCTGGCCAATCTGGTGGCCTTCTATGATGGGGTTGCAGTACTGACAGACAGGGGTAGAGCAGTTGATGTCATCTACCTGGACTTGTGCAAAGCGTTTGACACTGTCTCACATGACATCCTTGTCTCTAAGTTGGAGAGTCATCAATCTGATAGGTGGACCACTTGGTGGATAAAGAACTGTCTGGATGGTTGCATGCAAAATATAGTGCTCAATGGCTCAATGTCCAGCTGGAAACCAGTAATGAGTGGTGTCCATCAGGGATGGGTGTTGGGACAGGTGTTGTTCAACATCTCTGTCAGTGGCATGGAGAGTAGGATTGAGTGTGCCCTCAGCAAGTTTGCTGACGACACCAAGCTGTGTGGTTCAGTTCATATGTTGGAGGGAAGGAATGTCATTCAGAGGGACCTTGACACACTTCTAAGGTGGTCTGATGCCAATCTGATGAAGTTTAACCATGACAAGTGCAAGGTCCTTCACCTGGGTCAGAGCAATCCGAGACACAGCTGCAGGTTGGGCAGAGAAGAGAGCCAGAGCAGCCCTGAGGAGAAGACTTGGGGGTGTTGATTGATGAGAAAATGAACATGAGATGGTAGCGTGCTCTTTCAGCCCAGAAAGCCAAGTGTATCCTGGGCTGCATCAAAACGGTCATGAGCAGCAGACTGAGGGAAGTGATCCTGCCCCTCTACTCTGCTCTCATGAGACCTCACTTGGAGTACTGTGTGCAGTTCTGGTGTCCTCAACACAGAAAACACATGGAAGTGTTGGAACCAGTCCAAAGGAGGACCACGAGGGTCATCAGTGGACTGGAGTCGCTCTCTTATGAAGGCATGCTGAGCAAGTTGGTGCTGTTGAGGGTTGAGAAGTGAAGGCTGGTGGAGACCTCATAGCAGCCTTTTAGTACCTGAAGGGGGTCTATATGGATATTGTGGGGGGTCTCTTCATGATAGACTATACTGAGAGGACAAGGGTAGTGGGTTGAAACTTGAACAATGGGAAGTTTAGATTAGATCTGATGAAGTAATTCTTTACTGTAAGGGTGGTGACGCCCTGGAATGGGTTTCCCAGGGAAGTCGTGAATGCGCCACTGCTGGCGGTGTCCAAGGCCGGGTTGGATATAGCCTTGGGTGATATGGTTTAGTGGGAGGTGTCCTTGCCCGTGGCAGGGGGGTTGGAAATAGATGATCTTAGGGTCCTTCCCAACCCTAACTATTCTATGATTCTATGACAAGGATTGATCTACCAATTATCTACCAATAGGCAGAGTCCGATTGAGGAAAATGTTTGAAATTTACTGTCGATTTAAATAGATTCACATGGTAAGAAACAAAGGCAAAAATTGAAACATTTTCCCTCTATTTCTGCTTCTTTTCAGGTTCAAACTCATTCCTGAATCTTCTACCACCTTCTTCCTGATGAACCTTGCAGGGGGAGATGGGAAATGTGAGCATTGTGGTAAGAAATTGGTAGTTCCATTCCTGTCTGCTGCCTCTTCCTTCTCACTCACTTCCCCTACATTGGCATGAGATTCTCCATGGACTGCTCTGGGGATATCTGCTCCAGTGTGGGTCCTCTCCTCCAGGTGCAGGGAAATACCTTCTCTGCAGGCTGCAGCTAAATACCTGCTCTAGTGCCTTGGGTATCTGCTCCCTGTTCTTACCCAGTCTTGCTGGTTCTAGGGGTGGTGTTAACGTCTTTTCTCCCCTCACTCTTCTCTCGTTTCTGCCTTTTTTTTTTTTTTTTTTGTCTTAAATATGTTCTCACAGAGATGCCATTAGCTTCAGCAATGGTCTTGACTGTGTTCTGAAGTGGGCTTGTTGACGGACTGATAATGCCTGGCACAGAGCAACCCCTGCTGCCAATGGTAAACCAGCTTCTATGAATTTCAAATTTTTAATATGACTACCCAAATAAAAGAATTCTGGGTGAGACTTTAAATTGGTTTATGTTGATCAAATTCAGCAACAATGCACCAATTTTATTTACAAGTCACCTAAACAATGGCTTCTGTATGGCTTCATGTATGGTCATTGCTATGAGCTCTGCTTTGGAACAGAAAACAAATAATAGCTCATCTAGCTGAAACTACTACAGAAACCTAATTGAGCAGAATGCAATTACCTGAATTGTGATTAAAAAAGAAATTTTGGGCTACCACTCTTAACTAAGCTTCCATTTTAACACCTCATTTTTCTAACTGATCTAGTTTTTAAGGTATTTCATCATAAAAGGAAAAAGGGGAAAAATGAAAAAAAAATTACAGTTAGGTTCCAGTGCTTCCTTAGTTTCATTGAACCACCCTTATAATGATTTTCCATCTAAGAATTAATGAAGCCAGTTACTGCTTTATTTACAAATGGAGCAGCAGAGTTAATAAACCACATCTGTAGCAATGTCTAAAACTGTTATGGTGATCAGACATTTTTCCTGTTAAAAAAGTGTGGTGCATTCACTGTAAAACCACCACTGAAGTATCTTAAAAAATGTTTTTAATTTCAGTGTTTTGGCTTCCCAGAAAACCTGCAGATGATTTAGCATATAAAAATTTGGTGTGTTAATGCTTTTAACTACTGGGTGTTTTTTGGTTTTGGTTTGTTTTTTGTTTGTTTTTTTTTTGTTTGTTTGTTTGCTTTGCTTTGTTTTTTACTTGTTCTACCAGTTTAGGATTTATTCTTTATGTAGAAATGGAAGATCATTCTTAGCTATAACTTCTTTAGAAGTTAATTGAACATACTCTAAAGAATAATGCAGAGATTGTGCCACATGCACTTTGTCACCCTATTTGTATTTGTTTTCATTCACAGACTCATGAGTTTGAATCCCCAAAACAAGATCTCCTGTGGTAGCATGCATACCTTCACTCCAGCTGTAATATTAATACAGGAAGAAATATTAATAGAAGTAGAAAAAGAGGAGTAATTTTTTTTTTCCACTCTCAATCTATACTTTTTCAATAACTTAGCATTTGTAGAAATAAAAATAGCACTTGAGGTTGAATTTTCTTTGATTCTGAAGAGGAGAAACAGCATTTTTGAGGATAGAACAAGCTTCTTTCTGCTCATTAAGTATGTATGTAAGTATACCATGACAGTGAAGTAGTTAAACCAGTTATTGTTTTGTTATGGTGTCTGTCATCTAGGCTGCTAACTTTAAAGAAATGCTTTCTCTGAGAAACTGGACAGAAATATTTACTTACTGTGTATTTAGTACATACAGTAATTGTTATGAAGTAGATTAAGCCCAGGTTTTTAGAGGTGAAAATCTTATTTACTGCCATTGGTTGAATTATCTTCAGTTCCCTGGAATTCTGCAATACACTTCAAGTCTCTTTAATGTGCAGGGTAAAATGAAAAGGAAATAAGAGCAAGTGATACATGTAATTAAGGCCCCATTGTGAGTACATCTCCCAGTACAGAATTAAAATACTAATGTAGGAGCCCAAGTCTGAAAATTAGGTCATTAAGCTTTCTATTTATTTTCTTTTAACTTAGCTACAAAAATGGGTTTGTTCTGGTTTTTGTTTGTTTTGTTGTTGTTGTTGCTGCAACTTTCTTTCTAAATGAACTGTTATTTTCCTAATCTATCTTAAGGGAACATCATTCTTTATTTTTATATCCTGAAAATGACAAATTCATGTAATTTCCTTTGCAATGCTGCATATTACTCTAGTGAAGTAACCCTATTGGCGTGCATTTCAGTAGTGTTTTCTGTGACTTTATTGTGTTCTTTGTAGATACTTAGCATTGAAGCAGGGAACGAACCTGGAGGAACTAAATGGACTTGCGATGATACCAATAATGTTATTGAGATTTACATATTTGAATAGGAAAGTAGTCTTTCAAGGTGCTGTCTGCCCTGGCACAGTGGTAGAAACTGTAAAATCTGTCCATGAGGCTATTTCGTGATGACAGCTGGAAAGTTAACATTTCTGGTATTCCTCAGCTTGACACCTTGACATCACCAGACCCCGTATAACTAGCTATGAATCAGGCATAACCTATATGTTCTTTATATCAAATTGTGTTAGAGACAAAGCAGTCTGGTAAGCTGTATTTTATGTCTAAACATAAAAATTACAGAAAGAAGGCCCAGAGAAACAGTCGCATTAATTCTGAAGTGCATTAGATATTTAAAGTGTGTTCTTCAGTTCCTGCCAGGCTGTCTTTTCACACTGTATGCACTGAATATCTCAGCAGCTATCCCTGCAGAATGTAATTTATAATTATAATATTGATGATTATTTTTTAATCTGTTATGTAATTTCTCTGTAGACCCAGACTCAATAAAAGAAATGCATGTATTTAATTAGTACTCCAAAAATATGTATCAGATACTTTCATGACATACTAAACCAATAATGTGAAAGCATGCATTTTGCTGAGAGTACCTATGTAATTTGTCTGGACACATTCTTTATGTAGGGTTTTTTTTCTTACAACTGAATTCTCAGATAACTCAGGAACAGTATAAAAATATATAATCACTAATCAAAATGGTTGTGCAAAATTTCATGCGTCTTATTATGCAGTGTTCTTAGGGTATCTTAATATGCAAGATGAGATTAGTAGCTCCATTTACACTTGAGTTTTTGATTGTTGAGGTAATATTGTCCCTATGTAGATTTAGTCCCTTTCACATTTTTAAGTGTGGGAAAAAATAACTTCCCCATAGCTTAAAAATCATTCTTGGAAATAGAATGTAGCCTGTAGGTCAAAGAAAATTTCAGGTAGATAGATAGAACAATTATCTTTCCTTCTTTCTTTTCATAAAATATTTACTCCTCTAGAAATATTTAATATAAGTTCTAGGGGTGGTGTTAACATCTTTTCCTCCCTCACTCTTCTCTCTGGTTTCTGGTTTGTTTTTTTAACTGTGCCATCAATAAACAGGCTTTAGTCTAATCATATTGATTCCTGACTGAGTCCTAGTGGCACACCTCATAGTCGCTGAGAGTTTAAGCTCTCTTGCACTTGTTAAAAGCATAGTTATTAATGACAGACAGCTTCTAATTCCTAAAGATTCTGATTTAATTTAGGCCAATTTTATTTGCAAACACCTGTAAATTCAACAATTTATTAAACTCATTCAAGTTGAATTTCTTCATCAATGCAAATCTCCCAATCTGGTTGTGTGCTTATATTTTCTTCTGTCTCTGATCAACACACTACAAGAGTTGTTATGTTACTACATTTGGGAACTAGGGGTGTGGAAGAGGTGTGGTAGTTGCCCAAAATTTCACAGAAAGGCTGTGTTAGAGGAAGGAACAGAATCATTTTTTTCAGCTTTGTTTTCTCTGTTTACTCTATCCATGCCCCCCCTCTGTTGCACCTTTCTAATTTATATATATGTATGAAAGAAGCTTCTCTCTGCTTCCTTCTCCCTTCTCCCCCACTCCCTTTGCATATGTCTTTATCTACCTATAGAATCAGAAGTGGTACATTTTAGAGCATTTTTATTAAGGTTTCTCTTGAAGAAATCTTGCACAGGAGATAATTGCTCAAAAAAGGATCTTAAATTTGTTACCATAAAATGGGAAATTATTTTTATCCCATATGGTGATAATGATGTGTAATGGGTGTTGCGTGTTACTTTCTGAACCAAGCTGGGATGGAGCATAGACTTAGCAGAGCAGTACAGTATTTATTATCTACATATGAGGGATACATAGAGCTTTATCATTTGTATTTATTATCTACATATGAGGGAGACATAGAGCTTTATCCTTTGTCAAGCAATTATGGCTTTTATGATAAGCAGAGCTGTGTGAAAATACTGAATACTTTCAAAGAAACTATCTACTTTTTTATGATAGAATTCCATTATGAGAGTGGAAAAGCTGACTTAGAATAGCTTACATTTATATGTCACCTTGAGTATGTATCTTACTGTATGGCTGAAAAAACAACAAAGTTCTTCCTCTTCATACTTCCCAGTTTATTTCCAATTTGCTATATTTGGATGGAGTGGTCAGCTAGATGTGTGGATTTACAGGGGTAGCTCCTGTGAGAAGCTGCCAGAAGCTTTCTACGTGTCTGATAGAGCCAAAGACAGCTAGCTCCAGGATGGATACATCACTGGCCAAGACAGAGCCTATCAGTGATGGTGGTAGCACCTCTGGGATAACAGATTTAACAAGGGAAAAAACATCTGTGCAGCAGCAAATGGGAGACAAGAGTGAGAATATGAGACAGAAATAGTCTTGCAGACACCAAGGTCAATGAAGAAAGACAGGAGGAAGTGCTTCAGGTGCTTGAACAGAGATTCTTCTTGCAGCCCATAGTGAAGTAGTAACGAAGTAGGCTGTTCCTTGGAGATCCATGGTGGAGCGGTATCTTCTTGCAGCATATGAAAGACCACATACTGCAGCAGGTAGCCTGAAAAAGGCTGCTATCCTGTGGAGAGCCTGTACCAGACCAGGTTTGCTGTCAGGACTTGGTGACCCTACAGGGGACCCATGCTGTAGCAGTCTGTTCCTGAAGAACTTCACCCTATGGAAGGGATACATGCTGAAGCCACTCATGAAGAACTGCAGCCTGTGGGAAGGATCTATGTTTGAGAAGTTCATGGAAAACTATCTCCTGTGAAGGGACCCTGTTCTGGAACAGAGGAAGATAACAAGGAGGAACAGCAGAGATAATTTGTGGCAAACTAACCACACTCTCATTCCCAGTCCCCCTGTCCCACACAGGTGAAGGACATGCAAAAAATCTGGAGTGAACATGATTCAGGAAGAAGTGAAGGGTGAGAAGAAGATGGTTTGAGATTTGGGGTTATTTTGCATTATCCTGCTCTGATTTGGTTGGCAATAATTTTCCTGATTTGTGTCTGTTTTGCCCATGGTGGTAACTGAAGAGTGAGTGATCTTCCTGTCCTTATCTTGACTGACAAGTTTTCTCTTGTATTTTTCTCCTCCTATCCAGTTGAGGAGAGAGAGTGATAGAGTGGTTTGGTGTGTACCTGGCATCTCACCAAGGTCAACCCACCACAATGAGGATGCCCGTTTTCCTCATTTAGCTGGAAAATACATCGTCCAGATGGTGAATATAGATCCTTATCTTCCCACTTGCTAGGAGAGACAGAAGCTTCTGGCTCTTTGCTTGCTGTTTCTGTGTGAAGCTATTGAGCTCTTGGCACAACATTTCCTTTTTGAACTTGACATTTCCTTGTCCTCCAGGGAAATGCTGTTGGGCTGACCAAGTTCAGCCAATGTACCTTGACTGCTGGCTCAGTGCATCCCATGCAGTCTCTCACATGACTATTTGGTGAACTGTTAATTCTCCTTGCACTACTAAGTCTACTTCAGGATTGTTGTATTGATTTATAAAGCCTTCAGTTTGCTAGGCCATGTTATCTCCCTGATGAATCTCTTTCCAGTGTAGCATTGATTATCTGACACTTGGTATTTCAAGTTTTCTCAGAAGTAAGTTGTATTCTCTAGAAACTTTTCTTAAAGCAAGCTAGATGGAGTTTTGCTTCAACCTCTCACATGTGGACTACAAAAGAAATTTTTTCCACAGCAGTGAATGTATATAAGTGTTTCACTGTTTTGTCAAGAACAAACCCTTACAGACAAAGCTAGAGTTGTATATGAAGGTGATATACTGGCCAAAATTTATAACCTTATCTTAAATTTTTATGTAAACTTACATAATTCATTAAAGTAGATCTGTTTATTTTGTTCTAATTGTTTTTGCTTGCAAGCTAAGGAATAAAAAAATGCTCAGGAATAAAAAAATGGGCATTTCAAATATATAAATAAGGGTAGTCAGACTGAAATATCCTTTATAAACCTTCCCAAACTGGCATGTGTTATGGATTCAGGAATGTGTCATTCAACACTGTGGGCAAATATCCGAGTAACAATGACTATAAAAATAGACGCACACAAGTATCTGTGTAAACAGACACAAGGAGTGATGAGGATTTGTTAAGGAGTCACCATAATTTTACAGTTATGCGAAGGTGGCAGAAGGACTAATAGCACACAACACCAGTTTTTCTGAGGATTTTAAGTCCTTGCTGGTCACATCAAAGAGTAAATAGATTCATGAGTGATAATCTTTGTTCAACCTCAAATTTGAAACTGGACATGAATGAAATTGTAAAACACAGTGGGCCATAATTCAGGATGAAATATTTCAGTTTATAAAACCAGCGCCAAAATTTAGTTGTATTATGCATGAAGAGAAAAGCTGAGGTTTATGCTGCTGCAGTTTAGCCTTCATTGACATTCCATTGTAGTAACTATTATTAGGCTTTTCCAACTGCAGATGTCATGATTATTTACAGGAATGGTAATACTGGCTAAGAATCTACTCTTGGGAATTAGGATGCTGCTACAAGATAGCAATACTGAATAGGAAGTTTATCATTTTTGTTGGCTAGGAAGTACTTGAGTGTAATACATCTTTTTCACATATACCTAACAGGAACCACGAATAAACATAAATAGACTGATAGAATCATAGAATAGTTTGGGTTGGAAGAGAGCTTCAAAAACATTTAGTTCAGTGGCTCCCACCATGGGCAGGGACATCTTCCACTGGATCAGGTTCCTCAAAGCCCTGTCCAGCATGACCTTAAACAATGCCAATAACAGGTATCGCAGCATCTCTAAATAGCATGAGACAAAACGTTGAATGAAGAGAGATGAGAAGTGGTTCCATGTGGCTATTGCAAGTGCCAGCTGTTGTATTTGAGAGAAAATTCTTGCATAGGGAAAATTGTTTCAAGCTATATAGAATTGCTTTTAAGAAGAGAAATCAGATTCTTAGCATTTTTGGCGCTAGGATAGCCTATGCTTATTCTGTGTGTGCTCTTATTAGCATGTTAGCACCATCTTATTTGAAATAAATTTGTTCCTGGAAAAAAAGCAGCTAAATTAAATTAAAATATTCAAAATATTATACAATTGCAGAGAGATGATTAAGGGTTTCATGATGAGATACCTATCATAGCAGATAACTATCATTAGGCCTGCTGTTATATTTAGGAGTACAATATTTCCTTTAGAAGCCGCCTACTAATTACTTCGCTACAATTTTATTTGTTAACATGTTTCTTACATATAAGCCAATACAGGCAACTTTACTGAGTTCTTATGAAAGCTCTTGCTGAGTATGACAGTGTTTTCAACTTTTGCAGTTCAAAGAAAGTTTTCTGCATCTTAGCAGTAGTGTGCATGTATTTGGAAAAATGGAGCTGAATTTTCAAAATATACCTTAAGAAGTGCAATTACGAGCTTGACATACACTGCTGAAATTCTCTGAAAGTTCCTAATGCTGGATGTTGTGTTCTATGTGTTTTGTGTATCCTCAGGGACATTTGAGACTGATAAAAGGCAGAATAGAGAAAGGGAGTGATAAGAGAACTAATAAACAGGTAATTGTTAGCCCAGCATTTTGAGGTGATTCCAGGGGTAAGTTGTGAAAGGAAAGTTCAGTTAGGAGAATAAAATCTAGTGCATACATCTGCAGTTAGCAAAACAAGTTATTTTAAGGTATGATAAAAAAATTAAAGTAAAATTGAGTGATGCATCCTGGTTTTGCTTACTATACTGTAGAGTGACTATGAGGACTCACAGCATCTTACAAAATGAAAGATAGGATTTCACAGATTGTTTGCCCTAAGATAGATAATTTAATGTACAAGAAAACACATTAATCATTTGAGAAATACTAATTTGTAGCCTTTTTTCTTTAATCTGAATGAACCTGATTGATTGAAAATATTTGCCTTCATAAACAGCAGCACAGATGTATGGTGAAAGGGCGTTCTTGACCAACAGCACCAGCAATGTTGGCAAAATCTGAAGAAATAGTGCTTGCTAATGGATAATTCTGCAGAGGCAGCAAAGAGCACAAAGCACTTCTTGTTTCTGTGAGCTCAACAACATGAAGCAAGAAAGGCTTACTCAGTTTAAATAACACTGCAGTGGGTTAATTAAAAATAGATATGCAATATCTAGCTGATTCCTTCTATCGCATTCTCCTCTAAATTCAAAATAATGTTGAAATAATAAATTCTTTATATAAACATGTTGATTAAATGGCTTTATACTGATGCTGGAAGCTAACAGATATGAGTAAGGAGTTCAGGAAAAATAATGTGTTAATGATGAAGACTTTCATCAGTCACTTTAGTGATATATCTGCTTAGATTTCTGTTTACAAAGAAGATATCTTTGTGCTGTGAGTTTTAAAGAATATGAAAAGTAAAGGGAGACTTCAAGTACCTTCATTTTTGGAACCTCACTTGAATCTTAGTTTTCAAAAATAAGAAGAAATGGGCATTTCAGAAAGCTATGACTATGCTAAACTAACACTATTGCAGCCAAAACCAAGACAGTCCCAAATAAAAATATAAGAAGAAATGACCTTCGCCTTCTCCCCTCCATAATCATTACTAAATTTTAAAACATGTGATAAACTCTGATTGGAATTTCTATTCAGTGAATGTGACACCTGAACATGCAAAGTTGTAAGTAAGACTGCTCAGGTTTGTATACAAGAATGATATTTAGCCTAGTGTCTTCAAACCTTTTGAAGGGAATGAAGCAGGACTTCATGCCAGGTTAGCATCCCCTCAGGAAAAAAAATCTCTGATATGCCACAGTGATTGATAAAACACTGCTCTGAGATGCTTAAGAATCAATGTCATTGATTCTTAATGGAAAAGAACATAAAGATATCAAGGAAAAGGAGTACTTGGACAAAATATTCTAAATCATGTGTACATTAGTTATACTAAAAGGTGGTCTTCATAGTAAGAGAACAGCTTAATGGAGAAGTAGCTTTCTCATAGCCTAAAATCTGATAGAATCACTGGTTATCAAGGGTATCTGGCACTTCAGCAGCCCTACCATAACTTTCCTCCAGAACTGTTCTTAACCTCCAAAAAAAATAGCTGGTTTTTTTACCTGTTTTGCAGGCAATGAAGAGCAAAATGTGTGTGCTTTTAATGGAGAAGGCTGAACCTTCCTAGTTTATGGCAATCTGGAGTGTCTGCTTCATCTGAGAAAAGTGTGA
The DNA here is from genome assembly GCA_032466535.1 of Forpus xanthops. Lineage (NCBI taxonomy): Eukaryota > Metazoa > Chordata > Aves > Psittaciformes > Psittacidae > Forpus > Forpus xanthops. The sequence goes on along the minus strand of JASSUY010038038.1, from coordinate 25,914 downwards.
GCTGAATATTATCTGCCTTTTTGCAGTGCACTTAATTCACTACTTGAAAGGCAGGACTTGGCAGTCTAATCTTTCCTACTATATTATGATTATTTTCCTCAGACCAAAATCAAGCTGCCAGTTCTACAGAGACTCTTCTCACAGCAGGTAATGTCAATAAAAGAAGTACTGAGAAGTGACAGGAATAGCAGGTATGCCAGATCACCCACATTATCATCAGCGGGTTGATGCTTTTCAGCTTTTGTCGCATTCTCCTTTATCTGACCTCTGGTGTCGAAGGAGGTGGCTGGTGTCTCTGCCTCACTAATCATCTCTGACATATGTCTGGCAGTGGCAGATTTACTCAAAAGGATGTGCCTGCTGTGTTCTAGATTGGCCTTCACTCATGAGAAGGGAATAAGTGCTCTATATTTTGAACCAAGCCTCCCAAAATGTAATGAATGCTTCATGTACTACTCACTGTTTCACAAAGGAGTCCTTTCTTCTTCAGACCTGTCTACTCAAAGTACCACAGTAAGTCATAATTTCTTCAGGCTGCTCTTGCAACTGATACTTTTGTCAAGATCTTTTGATCTTTTGTCAAGAGAAACAAAACAGATGAGTTTGTTTAGAAAGCAGTATCATTTTGGAGTATCCTAAGCATAAAACTTTAATTTTTCCTTCCAATAAAAATATTTGAATCATAGAATCAACTAGGTTGGAAAAGACCTTTAAGAACATCAAGTCCAACCTCTACCTTGGGACTGCCAAGTCCACCACTAAACCATGTCACTGAGGGCCTCATCTATGTGCTTTCTGAACACTTACAGGGGCGGTGACTCCACCACTGCCCTTGGCAGCCTTTTCCAATGCCTGATCACCCTTTTGGTGAAGAAATTTTTCCTAATATCCAATTTAAACCTCCTCTGGCACAGCCTGAGCCTGTTATCACTTGTCTTGTCAGTTGTTACTTGGGGATGTGATAGAATAGATTATGATTCGTGATAAAAAAGAAAATAGTAAAGTGATAGTTTGTTACAAAATATGGAAAGTCATGAAATGAAAAACCATTTATATGGGGCGGAAAGTAACTGTACAAAAAATTGAGTTATTATATCCAAGGCAATGTTTACAGAAAGTTGCCATTCATAACTTCATTGGGTATAAGAAAAGCAAGTGTTTAGAAAGCATGGGGTTAAAATAGTTTTAGCCTAACTTAGAGAACAATGTTTGAATTGTAAGTCTGTGAAGTGGTAATAGCCCTTTTACAATGTTTGTGTTGCAAGTCTGTGATAAGATGTAGTCCTCCTAAAACAAGGTTTCCCATAAATCTGCTATAAATCGGATACCCCTCGTTTGTGCATCTGGTGTTTCTTATCTCTTGTAGAAGGACCACTCTGCTCTAAATCTTAGTCAGCTGTCAGAAACTTGAAAACATAGCTGGTTTTAATTAATTATGATGACTGAGGCATTTTGGCTGTGCTAAGGGTGAAAAGTGCAGCCTGAGGAAGACTTCTTACTTCATCTTGAAGACCCCTGCCCACGATCATCTGAGGGCTGTGCACAAATGCCAAAAGGGAGGGGACTTATGATAATGAGTACCTAAACTAATTATAATATCCCCTCTTCTCTCTCGGACACCTCCTGAATATGTGTGCTTATGTGTAATAAATATCTGTTTGTTTAAACCCCTGGTGTGCGACTTAGGTGGAGTGATGACTCCCCATGCACCCAGAGCTGCTTGCTTACCCCTCATCAACGAGCACTATAAAGAAATTGGCTACTAATGTCGGTGCTGATGTTGGGGTTTGTTATAACAAAATTGGCCTTTATAACAGGGAGAAAAGATCAGCCACCACCTCTCTCCATCTTCCTTTTGGGTAGCTGTAGAGTGCAGTAAGGTCTCCCCAGGCCTCCTCTTCTCTAGATTAAAGAACCCCAGCTCCCTCAGTTGCCCCTCATAAGACTTTTGCTTAGGCCCTTTGCCAGCTTCATTGCCTTTTTCTGCTCTTCATTGCCTTTGCACTTGGGAGTGCTGAGATGGAATCTGTATCTCTTTGAAATCAAAATATTTCTTATAAATTTTCTTAGAGTGAAGAATTTGTTGCTAAGTTTTTTCCTTCAAGTACTCCTTTTCTGAGTTACTTGATTTTGAATGACACATCCAAGGAGAGGACCAAGGCAAAGGATTTGTATACATGCTTCTTTCTTCGTGTCTGTGCTGAATTAGACAGTCCCCTTCAACTAAAGTTAAGAATTAAGAAAAGTGCAATTTTTATGGCTTGTCTAATGAATTTAGTCAGAAATGTTTCTATGTTTGTGCCCTGTGGGAAAAGCTCTTAATAAGCCCTAATAAATTAGTAATCATACACATGAATCTTTACTCTTGCTTACTAAGGATACACAGAGCTGTTTCTTAATTCCCTTTCTACTAGAAAATCACATAAAGGATTTGGATTGGTGAGGAGGTTTCTTTATTCTTCATGATGTAATCACTGAATTCCTCAATTAGTTTCTTTTACTTTTATCAATGAAGACTTCTCTGAATTTCAATTAGGCGTTTCCACAGAGAAATTTGTGAGAAAAATGTGAAGTGTTTCAATAATTACGGTAGTCAAGTGAAACAACGTTTTCCAGGTTGAGTGTCAAACACAGAAATATTTGCTTTAAAAGCATGAGCTTGCAAGGAAATTTCTGTTCAAAAGACTGTTTAGCAGCTGCTTGGTTACAAAACAAAAGGACACTTCCATTCCTGTCTGCTGTCTCAGAAGCCAAAATGACAGCTTTTTTTTTTTTTTTTCAGTGTGTATCTGGTTTGGAAGAGTCAGCTATTTTGGAATCTTTTCATGGCGCAGACTTTTTAAAATGTACTTCCTCCTTTCCAATTCAAATTATGCAGGCTGAATCATTGGCACTGAGCATCTTAGGACAACAAAAGCTACTAGTGCCACTTGCAGTATTGATTCAAAGAAAAAAATGCCCTTTTTTGTGGTATCAAAGAAGGATTTAGTGGGGATAAGTTTAAGTGGCAATATTGCATTTTGTATTCCAATTAAAATACAAATATCATGTAAACCTGTTTGTTAGAATACAAAATAGTTTATTAAAAGGTTTTGGATAAAATAGCCTAAAACAATCACAGTGATATGAAGACTAAGGGATGGGCAGGGATTGCAAACCTTTGTTCTTCATTGTCACTTCTAATGCCTCATAATGAATGAGGTCTTCTTGTTTGTTGGTGTGCATGATTCTTGAGATTTTGAGTTAAATGGATCCATGGTTGCTTGAGAGTTGTGTGTGGCTTACTGTCCTTTCCAGAGGATAAACAGAGGAGAAAAAGTGTGTGTGGGTGTGATGCAGAGATATTCAAGCTCATGCCTAGGAAACTGGCTGGAATCTTAAGAGAAAAGCCATGCTTGTTCACTGCTCTACCTGAGCTGAATCACCCCACAGGAGTGGTGCTGTTTCTGGTAGAGTGCTGTGCTGTGGAGAAACATGCTCCATGTTTTCATCAGTCTAAATTTTTAGACATTCAAGTGGCTGAATAACCTGCTACCACTGAGTTTGTTTAACCCCTATTTTAAGCTGAAATGAAGTAATTTTTCCCCAAACTAGATCTTAACTAGAGAAGTTAATCTAAGGCGTTTAGTGCCTCACTAGCTTTGAGAGTCAATAAGAAGAATTAGAAGGTTCTCTGCTACCTAATTTAGACATTTTCTACCGTCATTTGGTCCAAACTCTTAAGATATTAGATATCGAACAAGTCTTTCTCACCTGTGTGGTTGAAACTGTTTTCCTTTATATATTTACATGTGCTTATATATATATATGTATATATATATATGATATATTCATATATATATGTGATAGTAGCAATCATTCCCTAGGGTACTAAACGCTACAAAAATTACTGCAGAGGTTTATATTTTAGAGATTTATTTGGAAAATAAAAATCATTTATTTATTATACATGTGAACTGAATTTGTGGGAATTCCCTCTGCAGAAATGCCTGATAATTTTGTTGCTGTAGTACTCTCCTGGGATAGAAAATAGCTGAGAAGCAGGTAGAATGCACTCAGCATAGCTGCCTGGCCAATTGAGTATCTGCACTTCTCTGATTTTGTGGTATGCTATTAATAACTTCCCTTTTTTTTTTTGGGGGGGGGATAGTTATAAATATATAAATAAAGAGTTTATTTACTTTATTCATTTTGGTAATTTATCAATCAGGTTATGATATTAACTGTTTTTTTTCTTTGAAGATCAATAAATGCACTTTGTTAACGCCTTCCCATTCATAGTCTAATCCAATATGTTGCTTGTTTAAACACCTGTGATGATAAAAGTCTGCTTCTTTCTCCAGAGTGTTCAAAAATTAGTAGAAACTCTAATCTAAATGAAAATAGTCACTGGAAATAAATGATATGTAGTCATCACCTAACTAAACTGGGTAGCATGAAGCCTAATAGTCCTAGACTAATTTAAGTTTCAAGTGGACTGGAGCATGGAGACGTATGCATAATAGAGGTAGATAAAAGCTCATTATTAATTGCTGAAATGTCTTTCATGGTTAAACACTGTAAAGAGACCATATGTATTATGATTCTTCCATCTTTTGCATCTTTTAAAGAGTCTGGTACCTCTTAGAAACCAGTTACCCCCTTCTGCATGAATCTGGATCCTAGTTCTTGAACAGAGAGAATTTAACCTTATTGTATTGGATATTCTGCATCTTCTCTCTCAATACGTACACCTCTCATCAGTATGTTGTTTTTTTTCCAGAGCATAGTAAAAGATCACAGGAGATCTCCTTAGAATATTGGCTAGAGAAATGACTAGTATCAATTTAAAGAAATGTTAACCTGAGAAATGAGGAAAGAACCAGAAGAGAAGATGTTATAACTGAAATCCAGAAGCATATCCAGCTAAATGCAGCTGACACATAAAGATTAATGAAAGACAGAGTCTGAGAATAAAATAACTCATTAGAGACTTCAAGCAATTTTTAATGCTGGAATGAAAAAATGAAATCCAAGGAAAAAAAAAAGTGTCTGCAAAGAACAGTAAAAATCAGTGTAATTAAATAGAATTTAACGTTTGCTTTAATAAGGATTGAAGAATGTTAGATCTCTGGAGCCTGCATAATAACAATTTTCAAGATTTCCTGCGTGTAAAGGAGCAGATTCTATGTAATCATTTGTTGAAAGCAAGCAGATGCTGGATCTCAAATATGATTTATTGGCCTTGACCATCTTGAATGAATTTACCACATACCTGCTCACAAGTGCAAATCGTATATGAACTCAGCTCATTTTTGAGCTCAACATACCAGTTTTGCAGATTCCAGTTTCAAATGCCATCTGCCTCTAGATGTGACCTATGAAATAACCTGTATTGCAAGACAGAAATACCAAGAAAATAAAAAGAAAGGAAAAGAAAGAAAAAGATTAAAAAAAAAAAAAAAAGACAAGGAAATAAAAGAAATATGAGGATGCAACCGACCACAAAAAAGCTTGCTGAGATAATGTGAGGGTACAATAAATTAGGCAAGGTTTAATGAAAAGATAAAAGTATTATAGGCAAACATAAAATTTTAGGGTCTTAGAAGGAATTGAAGAACTGAAAGTCTTAGATTTTAGTGTATTACAGTGTATTTTCCCTGAACAACGTGCATACAGAAAATCAACAACAACCTATTTACAGTAGAACTCGAGTAGACGTACAATAAGCATGAATTTCATAAACAATAAAAGAGTAAAACAGCCTCTTAAAAATACCTCTAACATCTAATATGAGAAACCTGATATGAACAAATGTATACAAATGAAAGTATACACACTTGAGTACTTAGTACCATGCAGTTAATAAATGCTTGCGTATGTCTTAAGGATTTGTTCCACTCAGAACTTTTTTTCAGCCTCACTAACAATTAACAATATAACACAATTTTCTTTCTTCCTACCTTCCTCTGTCTCTGATATTTTTCTGTTTTCTAATGTTGCTCTGCTGGAGAATGAATAATATTTAAGGGATGGATTTGATTCAGTGGTTTAGAACCAGCTGCAATGAAGATGTAATTACATAATTTAATTTGAAAATTCTTTCTTTTTCTTTTTATCTTTAGGTACAATTTTTGATTCTGTAGTTTGAATCAGTGTCTAGGGCATAAAGCTTTCTTTTTTTTTTTTTTTTTAATAGCACAGGTTTTTGTTGAGTTAGAGTTCTCCCTTTCTCTTTTAGTTTTTCTTCTATTACCCCCTTCTATAGAGTTTCAATGTAATTTTTAAAGGATGCTCCTTTTTGTAAGGGGGCCCATGTATATTTACTCATTTCCATCTAATGTGGCAAAAAAGACCACTTATTGTCTAGGTTACTGGGACAGTAATATTGTCTATTGCTTTAGGTGGCACATAAAGTCCACCGCTATTCTGATGTATTAACTACTTCTCCATAAGATCCATGCAGCAGAATGTTTTTATGAATGAGCATAAAAAAGCTCTATTAATGTTGCCTTTCCTCCACAGAACTTGCTGCTTTCAAATCTTCTTCCCTGCTTTCTCTCAAGCAATTTGAGATTGTCTTGGGTTCAGTAGCAGCAGCAGTCATTTTTCTCCTTAGTAGCTGGTGCAGTGCTCTGTTTTTGACTTTCAGCCTGGGAACAGCGCTGATAACACTGATGTTTATAGTTGCTGCTCAGTAATGTTTATTCTGACCAAGGGCTTTCTGAGTCTCGTGCTCTGCCAGGGAGGATGGGAAGCCAGGAGGAAGTGGATACGGGACACCTGACCCAAACTAAACAAAGGGATATTCCATACCACAGCACATCATATAAACTGGGTGCAGTTACCCAGAAGGGCTAGATCACTGCTTGGGTTGGGCTGGCTATTTGTTGGCAGGTGGTGAGCAGTTGCATTCTCTTCCCTTGGTATTTCAGTTATCATTATTATCATTGATGGTAGCAGCAGTGATTTGTGTTATACCTTAGCTACTGGACTGTTTTTATGTTAACCCGTGGGAATTGCATTCTTTTGATTCTCCCTCCATCTCTTGGGGAACCGGGGGGAAGTAAGTGGGGGAGGAGTGAGAGAACTGCTGCTTTGTTTCTGGGTTGCTGGCTGACCTTAAGCCAGGACAGAGATGAAAGATCCGTTGTTGGTAAGGCATAACAAAACATTGCATTTGTAGACTTGGAATCTTTTTAGAAGTAAAAATTACCTAGGAAAACTAAAGGCTAAAAGCAAAAATTGTGTCTGAGTGTAAGCTTTTGGGAAAATGAGTGATGCAATACTCTTCATTCAGGAGAGCTGCAGTACAGTTTGAGTTAATGGTTGCTTAGCACTTTTTGTGGTTCCAGTCAAAAAATTAACAGAATATCTAAGCAATCAAAATATACATAAAAATTTGTAACACTGGGATATGGATATGTATTTTAAAGGAAACATGTATCCAGAAAACATCTGGATAACATCTATCCAGAAGAGAATTTATTTGAAAAAATAACAAATATTTTAGATTTTAAGAACTTTATCCCTTCTTTCTTCTCTCTTTCTCTTTATTACAGAAATGTAAAAGCGCAGGCACTTGTAGTATAGTAAAGCTAAAATGTTACAACAGCATTTTCATTTGGACTACTTCTATCCCTGTCAAGCTGTAGAAAAAAAAATATGAATCTACTATTGCAGTAGATTTAGTGCAATTTATTTGCTTATTTATCTGGAATTGTTACTGTGTTTTTGCAAATACGAATGTCTTGAAAGTCCAGGAGCAGAAAAATTTACATGTATGTGTGTGTGCTGGTGTTATTTGGACCATGACAGTGCTCTTTTTCTTACTTGATCTGGGTTACATTTACAGCAGAGCAGTGAGATGTGCCCTGAACTGTGACTGCTCTCCAGTAGAAGGCACAAAGATTCCTTTTTTTGAACCCAGAAAATATTCCAGAATTAATTTTGGTATTGTGCTAGTATATCTAATTAGAAAGTTCTAAACTGATCTTATAGTGAGAGCAATCTTAAACTGATTTTATACTGAGAGCAAAAACAGTATTAAGGGATACACTGATTTTTTTTGAGAATCGACTACTGTCGTCAGGGCACAAAACAAATGGTTTCACCATTAGGCTTTGTGGATTATACTGTACTTAGTATCAGTGGAATTTATTGGTATTAAATCATGAAAACAGGAAAAAGCTTTTGTTCCTTAAAGGAAATAGAAAACTATTGAATAAGTAGCAAAGTGATTCCTCAGCTGAATTCAGAATATTGAGCTCATGTAAAAAATTATCACATGAAAAAAAATTAATGCTGCATAAAAGATTTTTTGCATAACCATTCAGCATTGTACTGAGTCATCAATAGAAATGCTTTCTTTGTTTTCAGTAGATTGGGATATTGTGGATAATAATAATTTATGTAAAAATTTAATACTATTTCAATATGACAAAAGGAAATAAATGAATAGATTTTAATAATACTGTGATTCAGGAGGGAATTCTGCTACAAAGATGTGGAAAATGAAAAGACAAACTTCTTTCCTTTTCAATAGACAGTCTGGGTAGAGAGTGATGCTCATTTGTATGTATTTTTGTTATCAACACATATTTTATGCTAACAGGGTAAATATGTCACTCTGGGAATTCAATACAAACAGGAGCAAAAAGGAACTGTCCCTATACTAAGGACATATTAGTTTCAGGGGTGACAGAATTTCTTTGGAAGCATTAAACTTCAACTGGATGACTATCAAGTCTGCCTGGGAACTTCCCGAGCAGTGTCCCTTTTACTGTGGGGCAACCCAGGCACCACACCAAGCAGTGATCCAGAGGTCCTGAACATCTGTAATTGGAAGAAGGAAGCTTGGTGAGATTCAAGTTTAGGTGACTATTCATTTTGCTTTGCTTATGTTGGATTGCAAGTATGAATACAGTCTGTTTTGATTTTCTGGGGAAAGAAATTGCAGTTTTATATGAAGTCACTAAACAAAGAACTGAGTGGAAAGAAAATATTACGCTATTATGAGCTCCAACTATGATCTGAGCAAGGAAGAAGCACTAAGTTACTTGTGATAAATGGTAGACAATACTCTCATACCAATATCAACACTGACCTGCAGATGGAGAGAAAGTGACGTGGCAGGTTTTTCTCCAATGTCCAATATTAATAAACCATTAAAAAAAAAGTAGAAAGTGAATAAGAGCTATTAGGTTGATGGTTTATTGATTTTAGAACTGAGTGAAATTGTAGGCCTAAAATACTTTACGCAAGCTGTCTCTTTTGCTCCTTGTTTACTGAGTGAATGAGTTCTGGTTCTGCAAGACACCAACCTGAGCTTCAGGGATTTTGATATTATCTGTGCTTAAAGGAATGCAAAGTGTAAGAGTACTAAGGAATTATGTAATCAAGATGTATCTACTTCTGTCTCTGAGTTTATATTATATTACAATTTTGTAATTCTTTATAAACAATTGTTATTATTTTCATCTATAATATTAATTAGCAAATTCCATGCTGTTTAAAACTTCTTAGAACTATTGACTTTGGTGAGACACTGAAGGTACCACATGAAACTTCTCATCAGAAGAATACTGTGAAAGGATTACAATGAAATTAATTAAAAGGAAGCATGAAAAGTGGTGTGGTGCACCCATTCAGTAAAGGAAAGCCTTTACAATAGTTTTCATTGTAGCTGCAATGCCTGTCATCTGCAACTGATGTCTATAAAACCCATCTTTTTTCACGTCAAATATCAAACCTTGATGATGTGCCAACAGCTCACTTGCTTTCAGCTGAGGAGATACATATTTGCCACAGCTTGAGTGGCAAATCTCTATCCTCAAAAAAGAATTTTCTGATTTAAATACTAGATACTATAAGAATTTTAAGTAAAAGTTGTATGTGGCAACTCTACTTGTACATTCTGCAATGAAGAAATACATGTGATGGTTAAGAAGGATAGATTTGTGTTCTCCCACACAGCAGTGCTTAATGTTTACTCAAATTTGCACAAGACAGTTTCATAAAATTTCCATATGATGGCCCTAGTTTTATAATATTAAGACTTAAAAGCATGAAAAGGAAATTTGAGGCACCTGGGTTCTGCTTTCTTGGCTTCTGACATGAGCAGTGATTGTCTGCCTGCCTTTGAGCCTTTCATTCTCATCTACATGATGGCCTTTGAGATATCTGCTTACTTCAGTGGACGTTGTGATCTGCTTTGATATCCTTAGTCAGTGGACCTAATCTTATTGAAAGCTATTGTACTCCTTAGATATATATACTTACAGCCATCTATTCTTGCACACATAGCTTAGTATTAGGATCATGAAATGTGTTTTTAAGAAAAACAGAAATTCTGTAAGTAGCTTAGCTTTGCAATGAGAACTGAGCAAGACCAAAAAGCTACTCAGCAAATACTGATCAATATTTTTTTCCATGCAGAAATGAAGACCCATAGAAAGAAAATGAAGGAGCATCTAATTTCTGGAAAGGTTGTGATTAATTGTGCCAGAAATTAGGTATTTTATATCAAAGTCTAAATAAAAGCAGGGCATATGGTTCTGATAGTCTCTCCTAGTACAAATGAGAGTTGTTCAACAGGTGAATAATGGATATGATAGAATTACCCATTCATATTCTGTAGGTGACAACCTAAAATTCTCATTTTTAAACCAAGTGGTTGCTATTTCAGTTACTAGTGTGTCTCTACCTGAAAAGCTACTATTGTAACATTTGTGTTAGATTAAATGTCATTATAGGAAATTGAAATGTAAGGCAGAACAGCTCATCTGAACTCATAGATGACATCTTGTCCAAGATACACCTATAGTTGAAATTTTTTATCCAAATCATGGGTTTGTAATGTAAGAGTACGCAGCTTTTCAGTATGAAAATAGAATTTAGTTCCTGAATGCTCTGATAGCAGAAGAATCTCACATAAGGTAAAGTTTTCCAATAGCTAATTAAAAATGTATGCTAAAATATTTATATAAATTACAAAATACAAGAAAGCAGACATAGACAGTAACAGCAGGGTATGTTAATGTAGACAATGTCTTTTATGCCAGTAGATCAAACTGCAGAGAGAGTAAGTTTTCTTTTTTTTGCTGTTTTATAAGTTTGCATCACAACAAAGACAATTTTAAAAGGTGATCATTATCTCTAATTCTGTATGCATAAGCATTTGCACATGGTATTTGTGTAATCCACGAAAGGGCGAAAACTACTTCTAAGTTTTACTTACGCATACTACCTGGGTGTGCTTAGTATTAATGACACTTACAATTTACCAGAACGGCAGCATATTTTGCAATTCTGTCTGAGAGAATTTACACAAGTAGAGATGGCGGCAAAAGGGAGGCTAGTATGAAGATATAGTTCTAAATGAATTAAGTTGACAATGTTGAATGCCCCTCATAACCCTATATATTTTTGAAAGTTTTAGAGCGTTTATTTCTAATGACACATTAAAGACTCACTGTTTTCTGGCTTTCAGATTTGCTTTGATACACATTTTTAAAGGGTACTCAACCTTAACTTTTTATTGTTTGGGCACAGATTTATGTCCCACGAAATACTTGGTTGTGTAATTTTGGTTTCTTTATATCTGGTTTATTTGTTGAATGTGTCTGAATACAATCCTCTTTATTTATATCTTGCTCTGCCCTATTGTAGGCAAGTGCAAGCAGCCTTATGTTTCAAAGGGTGGAATTGACAGGAAGGGCACAGGAATTTCAGCCTGAAGCAAAAAATGCTAGATTAAAAAGTGTGGATAAAAAAAACTCTATGTTGTGATAAGAAAGAAATAACTTGCAATATGCAGCATTTACTTGGACTAATTTAGAAATTAGCAGGAAGGAAGATTAGAGAGCTTAGGAAGAAGAATTACAAGTCTGAAAAAAGAGGTAAGATGATGGACAATACACCTCAGAGAGAATGTGGCTATATTATATATTCTAGGAAGACAAACTTACATGGTACTTCACTTAGATATGACCCATGCCCTAATCAGATGCATTCTAAACCAGCTGAAAACTCAGCTTCAATACTGGTTAAATTGTGTTGTTTCCCACATTGAACTAGCTCTGACATGTCTTAAAGCACCAGTTTTATTAGAAGCTTTTTTGGGATAGCACACTAAGGGTGAACAATGTTCTTGCTTAGAGCTAATAATAAAGAAAAGCTTGATTATTTCCATTTCTTAAACTGTGATTGTAAAGATATTTTATAGAGCATTTTGCTAATATTGTGTATGTTGGTCTTGCTAATGGAGGGATTTCATTGCCTGGTCCTGATGTGTTTATTTGAGAAGAATTAGTATGGCTTCTGACAAGATTTTAAGGATATAGAGAAAGAAAATGTAGACATAGACAGCATTTCCTTCTCTACTGGGCAAGCAATGGTGTCTGTGGGATGGTTTCTTCTGGAATTACTCTGATAAGGACACAAAGCCACTATGCTGATTGTCATTAATACCATGTAAAATCTTCAGGCGTTCATTTCAGACTGGCAGACAGTCAGTGAGGTTTCTGGCATAAATATCTGTCTGTGCTACAGGTTTTTTTGCATGAAATGCAACAGTGGCTTGATGTCCCTCTACATCTCCCAGCAAAATGAGGAAACTACTACCATATATCACCTGAGGGTATTTAGATACCCATTTATTAGTTTAGTGCCCTAGAAGTTATGATAAAAATGCCGGTACAGAACATTTAGACTAATGGATAGCCAAACAACAGTCATTGCGGTTACGATTTTTAGCGATATTAGCTAAGGAATCTGGGAAAGTTCCCTGGAAGTCGCATGAAGCCACCTGGCAGCAGCTCACATGCTTTGACTTACTTCTGCTGAGAAGTTCCCAGTTGTCTGACAAAGTAAAGTGGCTTTTTGATAAAATGTGAATTTTGCTTTTCCTACTCAAATGTTGGGGAGCATCCAGGGGTGCAGCCATTCCCAGAGGTCTTGGGAGCCCAGTACAAATAGCCCACATATGGAGCCTTCCTGGCAGCCTGTGAACCACATTTATACGTACCAACATGATAAAAAAAATATTTATCCTCAAAGGCCCCCTGCTAGCTGCTTGGGAGGGTAGAAGCTCTGAGAGGCTCTTGCCTCTCCCTACTGTTTTGTAGGGGTGTAATACAAAATGTGTTTCACATGAGGATCACCAGTCTTACTCTTACTGTTTACATCTTAATTTTGGCTCCAGGACTAAATAGGTTATTGATATCAGATTAGCAAAGGCAAGATAAAACTAAACAAGATATCTGTACAAGAAAGCCTTTTCTTCCTGTAAAAAATTCTGAGAACAATGATGGGAATTGCTTTCCAACAGGTACTGACTATGGATCTGAAACTATAACTCAAATGAGACCAAAACTAATAAGGAAATTAAAGCACACATGCATTCATTAATAAATTGAATTTTTTTTTTTTTTAAAAAAAACCTTCACATTTTACATAGAAGAATTTTACAACTACTAAATTCACAAGTGGTTTTATTGTATTTCCCTAAGTGGCTTAGCTGTTCTATTTATAACCCAGCATACAATTTCACTATTAGAAAGTTATGAAGTGACCTAAAGAAAAGTAAATAATAATTTTTATCACTGCTGTAACTTAAAAGATACCTTACAGACTGTCATTATGAAATGCTCATGACTATCTTGTTTTCTCAGTCATGGGTGAAATTGGGCAATATGATGCAGGACACTGGAACGAGTGAAGAAATTTCTGTCTCGAGTATGTGTATGAACATGAAATCCAAGTCTGGTCTTCACATGAAGTTGTTATGTTGAACAGTATGTTATTCTTTAATGCAAGGCTAAAAATTCAGTAACTAGACAGCTCAGAATTGCAAAGTAATCCAAACATGAAAGGAGACATTAAATATTTAAATAAATAAAATATATCCTTCCACTTTGGTTTATTTTTAAAAGCTTCTTAAAAACATTTAAAACATGCATTTTTTTTAACCAGCTCTTGCATAAAACAAGACTGGTTGTCTGAGCTTGACTTTATGGGGCACTAAGTAGAATTCCCTTTACCATTCAAAAAAAAGGCTATGTTCTTCTTGGACACCCTGTCAACAGCTCCTTTATTACTGGATATATATATGACAAGCAGGCCTTATTTCCCACATAGTTAATCGACAGAAGGATACTACTTATGCTTTAAAAAAAAAAAAATAACTATTTTTCATTCTTTATTACTGATATTTGTAAGTTTTCCTATGAAGAATGGAAGCAACTGTTTTCCAACTTACGAGTGCTAACAATGTTTTCTCCATTTAATAACTGGATTTGACAAAAAAAAATTGTATCCATTTGTCATACGCCAAAATCAGCTCTCCAAAATATAAATACTTATACTGGTATACCCCTACCTTGGTTCAGAGTGTAACCATTACATGGTCGGAACATTAACACATACGTAGGTGAAACTTGCAGTGTGACTATGGCTTTTAGCACAATGTGAATAAAGAAAAAAAGTCTATCTTATAATTTCAAAAGGAATTTGTGACTGCTTTATAAATTTCTGTCACATTGATTTTTCAGCAAAAAAGGTTAGGTTTTAACAAGGTAGCATTTTTTTTTTTTTTTTGTAGGACAACTTGACTTCATTTTTTATGCTGAGAAAAAAAAAAGAAGTATTTAATTTCAGAAGGTTTTTTTGTTTGTTTGTTTGTTTGTTGTTTAACTAAACAGTTTAGCTTGTTGGAACTGCAGTTCAGGAATTTTACTTTAGAATTAGCAATTACTATTCAGAGATTATAAAGCATGAATGAAAGATGATCCCTTTTTTCTTGTGGACCTGTTTGCTCTCTGGATTGCATTTTCAGGATGCACTGTCTCCTTGATTGAATATGTTCTCTGTTTCGGAGACCTGTTCTGGATAGGGAAAATAGTCCATGATTGTTGTTAAAAAAACCATGCATTTTCATATTGATCTAAATGCTCCTGAGCAGTTCTGTAAGATGAAAACACAAGTCACACACAAATAATTTGAAAAGATTGTCATGCTTTGCCACAGTACAAAAATCCAACCCAAGATATCTCAATTTCTGTTATCCTTTCTTTTATATTCTTTTCAGTTCCTATGTTATTCTCACACTTTCCTTACTCTGTTAACCACCAACCTACCTTAAAATAAATCTTCCTCTTTTCAACTGCATAATACAGAAGCATTCTTTTTTCCCCTAGTTCTAATCTGGACTTTTTGAAGAGTCTGATCTTACCCTTCAACCAGAAAGAGGAGGAGAGATCAAAGAACTCAGTCCATCATCTTCAGGTACATTGCTCCTGCAATAAACCATTCCATCTGTAGGTGCTGATATCTCTAAAGACATAGCTCTGAAAGTATTACTGAGTATCTAGTTTCTTAACATTTCTGTAGTGCTGCAGTAAAATCTAAACTGTTAAATCACAGAAGTGAGATAAAAATAAAATTCAGTACTCTGGAAAATGCGATAACTGTTTGTGCTAGCTGGTTAAGAAAAAAAGTCATTACTTTATCAGCCTGAAAACACTTGTATGTTCAAGAGCAATTTGGAGCAAGTGATATGGCATTCATACAAAATTTTCCAATAGGAAGAAAAAGTCTTCTGACCTGTTAGAGCAGAGATATTTTGACAAGATATGAAATATGAAGATGAAATAGCCTTAAAAAACATATCTTTGAAGCTGTTTGCAAATATTATAAGGAGAAATTCCCCTTTGCTTTAATGAAACGTGAAGTTTCAAAATCTGTCTGATTGTTGCAGTTGTTATAACAGGAAATTCTGCATTCAAACAAGTGATGACAGTATAGATTTCTACACACTTATGGCTGTTTTCAGAAAAAGAAAAATAATTCTACAGCTTTTAATAAGCTATCTTTTGTTTCTATACTATATATTGGTCAGCCATGCATTCAATGCTTATTTGTTTTACAGTGTGTGTAGAAATCACATAAATATTTAGTGTATTATTAAAGAAGCAGTAACTAATCCCTTCAAATAAGTTTACGTTAGGTTTGCAGTCTTAACTCTTTACAATAAAATTAATACATGTCATGGGTTCAGCAGTAACAGTTATTTTTTTCTTGGTAGCTGGTGCAGGGCTGATTTTTTTTTTTGATTTTGAGCCTGGGATCAGCACTGATAACACCAGTGTTTTCAGTTACTGCTTGGTAATATTTTGGTCAGACCAAGGACTCTCTGAGTCTCATTCTCTGCCAGGGAGGAGGGAAGTCAGGAGGAAACCAGGAGGAAGCAGAGACAGGGCACCTGACCCAAACTAGCCAAAGAGGCATTCCATACCACAGCATGTCACACCCAGGATGCAAAAATGGAGAGCAGAGACCTGGAAGGGAGGTGTGTGCAGTTTGGTTGGGCTGGGTATAAGTGATGAGCGATTGTATTCTTTTCCTTGTATTTGCCTTGCTGTTATTATTATTGATGGTAGCAGTAGTGGTCTTGTGCTACACTTGAGTTACTAAACTGTTCTTATCTCAACCTGTGGGAGTTGCATTCTTTCGATTCGCTTTCCCATCCCTCCAGGAGTGGGGGGAAGAAAGAGGGGGGAGTGAGTGAGCAAAACCGCGTGGATGAGAGGCTTAAACCACAACAATGCAGAATACAATTAATTAATAAATCAATATGGTATTGCAGTGATAAATAATGGGCACAGGTAAAGGTATTCTTTGCAAAAAAAAAATAAACCTATGCTAGAAACTGAGATTGTAAGAGTGCTTTCTGAAAATACTGATAAAAACCAGCACTGTATTATAGAAAACTCTCTCACAGTTCCAGAATCAGTTGTATGAAAAAGGAGGACCTTTATGAAATGTATGGGAAGAGAGGACAGATGAGAATTTTGCCTCCCATAAAACCAACAAGGTAAGATACTAGGCAGAGGTACTGAAGGTGACATCTCTGACGGAGCATATCAATGCTCCCCTCTTTGGTCTTTGCCTCTACATTCAGCCAACAGCACCTTGTGAGTAATAGAAAACTGCAAAAACTATGAAGTGCCATAGCTGGTTTTATTAGAGATTCTTTGACTCCCTGGAACAAATTGAAGAAGGTAAAAAGGAGGTGATAAAAAGAATAATGTAATTTTGTAGATATATGGCAAAAGCTTATTCAAAGCAGAAAAAGGAGGCCACATGAAAATATTTTTTGATTACTTGAAATATAGATGTTTTCAGAAGTTTGCTGAGATACAAAGTATGGAGCAAGTGAAGAAAAGCACATATAAAAGTGACTTGGTTACAGCCACAAGATGCAGATTTCTTCTGATTAGCATAATCTATGAATATTTGTGGAATAAATCTGTGCATTTTTAAGGCAGGGCAAAAGCTTCTGAAGTTGGGTCAAGTAAAAGGTAAGATCCATACTAAAGCTACATATCTGACTGAGACAGGATTTTAGATAGGTTAGCTTCCTGTCTGTTGCTGCTGTGTCTACATTCAATATTGCCAGTGTTATCTGTCCACGCAGCTAAGAAGTAGCCTAAATTGCAACTGCAGAGATGCCTTGAACTACAGAAGGAAGATTTTAGTAAATATTTATAGGAATCTAATAATTTGAAAGGTTTCAAAAGTAGATACTTCACACATATCTAAGGAGGAAATAGCTCTTTTGTTTCCTTTTATTTGAACTATAAGCTGTTAATTGCCCTCTCTGATTATATGAATATTGGTAGCATAGAAAGTTAACTTCATTTCATACCTCTAATCCTTCATCTCCTCAGTATTTTTTCTGCTTGTAATTACCTTTTCTGAGTGGAGTGGATCACATGAAGCCTAAGAGACAGGATAGAAATGGTCATCCTTGTTGTAGGTAGGAATACAGCTTCACTTCTAATCACTGAATTTCAGAAAATTTTAAGCCATGAGCTTGAGGGAGCTTTGGGGAGTTAATGGTGCAAACTATACCCTATGAATGATGGCACAAACTTGGTCACAGAAGTGTAGAGAAATAACCTCAGCAGCTAAGGGTTTACTTTTCCTCTCCTACATGGGAAAGGTTGTATGATTGTGCTGTCCACAGTGGTCAAGGGAAGGTGCGAAAGAGAGGAGGGAGCTCTGGTTTTGGTGGCAAGATATTAACTGGATGCTTTCTTAGTCAGAACATGTTCTACTCATATTGGACAATTCATGTCTAGAGGGAAAAGCAGAGCATTATTGCAGAACTTGGTGCTTTTTCTCAGAAATAAAACATGCAAGAGGAGAGAATGTGACCAGGGAAGGGGTCTTACATAGAGACAAAGAGCAAAATGGGCGGAGAGGTGGAGTGTGGTAGGCTGTGAGGATCATCTTCCAAGAAGACTATGGATGAACTTTTTGAGAACAGGAGAGAATGGAGAACACAAAGCCACATACGCAAACGACTGGAGAATTTTGCATGCAGGTATTTGCATACATAGATTTGTGACTTGACAATAATCTTGTGATATCAATGGTAAAACTTGCATTGAGTGTTCCAATCATCAATTTATTACCCATATGTGTGCATACTGGATTTTGTACCTTTAACATGCATAAACACCACTGCATGAGTCTTAAAATACATAGCTCACCTTTTTTTTTTTTTTTTTTTGTTTTCTACTTATGAACAAGAATATATGACAGAGACATTTATACACAGCCCCAGAAAGCAGGCATGCAGGCAATTCCTTTCTTGGACAACAATGATAAATACTCTCTACTTCATCTGAAATCAGGAAATCACTTGCCTTAAAGCTATCCAATCTAAGGGTATTAATTATGTATTGCATCTCATGAACCTTCTAAATTTAGATAGCCTTGCAGGGACTAGTGTGATTTATTAATATACTGACAAATAATTAGCTGAGAAATGTTGCATGTATATTTCATCAGTAGCCTGAAACTTCAACTTCTGCCACTTGGGAGCATGAAAAATCTAACGGTCTGTCTATCACTTCACTAGTTACTGAAGACTCACTTATTTTTCCATTTTGTGTAACTAAAATACAACATGCTGATGCTGTTCAAAAGTGATGTTTCAGCATCCCTATGATGGTGGTGTAAGTAATGTTATATGAGAGTGAAGGGTGCTTCTGAATCAGTGCAATTAAAGACTGTTAATGAATAGAAGAAAAGCTCTAATAAGCACCTGGTTATGGCTCTTGGCAACTAATGCACTTGAACCAATGATGCAGCTGATTGAACTGCTGTTATGGGAACAAAAGAAGCTGTTTTCAGTACTATAGCCTAAAGCCTTATGACTGTTTTTACTGTAACAGCTATTAAAAGGACTGCAACTCAACTTCATTAGCAAATAGATTGTTTTGAGCAAAGATTACAGGGTTCAGAAATTGGAGATAGGATTGTCAAAGTAATTTCTTAGTGTAGAAGGAATCCTGAAGTAGAAATACCAGTCTATAAGCTACAGATTATATTCATCAGCATCTGCAAAACATCATATGCATAAAAAATTAGTCTTTTAAATTCCAATGTTAGAAGAAGTTGAACAGTGCAAAGTCAATTACCACAAATTGGAAAATATGGAGCTGTCATTGCTTTTGTGACTTGCAGAAATGTGTATTCCAGTTAAAATTCTAATATCTTCTTTTCATTTTTCCTTCAATTGGTATTTCTCATAGATTTTTCTTTCTACAATCTCTTTTGTCTATGCTTGCCTTGTCTGACCCAGTCTAGTCCTATCTCTCTTATCACCCCAGTTGTCCTGTTCACCGCTTCACTTCCATTGGCTTTCATTAGAAGCAGTTGCATAGAAAGCCATGTTCTGTCTTTCATCCCCAAATTATAGCATACTGGGTCCGTTTGCAGAGACTCAGAATCCTGGTGTCTAGGAGCTATAAACATATGCAGCACCCTCAGTACACCTAGGAGCTTCCCTTTCTCTGCCAAGGTTTTGATAGTTTCTCCACAGTGCATATGCAGACTGAGTTTTTTCAAACTCATAACTTGAGATTGAAGTATTAACTGCATCTCAGGGGTGTATTTACTTTAAACTGTATAATAACAGAACTCTTGGCAGACTTCTGCAGATTCAGGGAAGACTGACAGCATAACCTTGGCAAAAATCCAAATGTCAAGGGATCAGTATGAAGTATTACTCTAAGTGGTTAGCAAAACGGTAGAGGACAGGGGAAAGATTTTCACTGACAGTTATTCTCTGTTCATTGCTCAACCCATTAATAATCTTCAATCTAAAATTCCTTTAGTGCTCATGCTCTCAGTATTTGCTAGCTACCTTTCTCCACTGTGATTCTTCAAGCCACAAATTTCCTATAGTTAACTGCAGCAGTTCTGAATATATATGCAAGGTTTTGAAGTGTTATTTGCCATTACTATTGAAACAAAATAATTAGTAATCCCTTGCAGCAAAGTGCTGTAAATAAAATTTGCCCCTTTATTCTGCGTCAGCTGCTGTTTGCCAGCAATACCACTGTCAGTAAACATTCAGACCTTCACAGAAGGATACATGGAAAAAAAAATTAAATATATTCTTTTGTTTTCAAATGAAAGTCACAAGGCTCTGATCAACTTCCTCATAGAAACTATAACAAAAACAATGTTCCAAATACTCTAACCACTGAAAATTACACCCAGGCTGTGGCTAATGGTGGTGAGCAACAGAAATTACTTCCTAAAGAACAGTAGAAAGTATTTTAGCTTAATTCTGAAGATTTTTAGCTCTAGAGAGATGTCACCTTTCTGTAGAACAGATGGCATGGGCATCAGTTTAGAATATGACACTGTTCTGTTTTCTTAAGAGTTCTTCAAACAAATAAATTCTAGGCTGATGAAATCTCTCAGTTACATTTTGCTGTTAATGAAGTTTCCCTGTCCATTCACTATCTCTAATTTTAAAAAAGCCCAAACAGATTGTTAAGGTGAGCAAATCCCACTATAATGTTCAATACACGCTATAATGTGTGACTTGCTTATGAGGATGGCTGGTACTTAATAACTAATGGAGAGATCTTAATAAAATTGTGTCTTATGATAAGGATGCTGAAAGTTAATTTTCCTTCACTATTTCCTATATAAACTAAATTAACAGCATTTTTACAACCTCCTACACAGCAGAATAGGCTGCAACATTATGTGTTTAGTGATATGTGTATTAATAGGATTGTGTCAACCCAGAGAAGCTGTCAGCACTTTATAACCTTTTCTTTTTTTAATGACTCCCCTGGATACAAGCCATATATGCTACTAATAACGTCATAGGTATTAAAACATATTCAATGGAAAAGAAAGTCCAGAATGCCTGGATCTGTTTTACTGGCAAACGCTACTGCTAAGCAGACACTGGTGTCAAACTCTGCATGTTGCAATGCCCACTAAAGTACTCTGGGAGAATGTGTGTGTGTGTTTGTATATCTCAGTGTGCGTGTGCTTCTACGTATCTGACAAAGCCTCCAAAGCTTTGGTTCCCAGCTAAAGGTGAACTGTCACTGTTGTCTCATTAGAAACATTGCTCCTTGTTTTGTGTGGAATGGCTCACACCTTCTGAGAGAGACAGTTAAAAAAGTAGATTAAACCAGCTCATACTTAATCAGAAACTGTGGGGAAGCTTCCCCTCTCTCTTCAAAACAAGTACCAACAAATTCCACTGTAAAAGGATGCAACCTTCATTTTAATTGGGCAAGCCTCTTAAAAGCTAAGCTCAACTCTTACTTTGCAATGTTCCCCAAACTTATAAACAGATACATATTTCTGAAAATCTGGCACTTTGATGTGTCAGAGGTATCATTGCCTTGCTCTGCAAGGATCAGTTTGAAATGTTAGTCATTATTCTTCTTTTTTTCTGTTGTGCTTTGCCTCAATGTTAAAGCTACTAAACCCTTCATCACGTCTTTATTGCCAAGTTGCTATATCATCTGGAGACAATCACAAAATAGCTTCCAATTAATTTATGCAATCCTGTTAAGAGTGTATAATCTCTGCCATAACTGTCCAAAGTTGTGTTTAGCTCTTCTGCTGCAAATCAACATAGTCCATGTTGCCTACTCCAAATTATTTACCCTTTGCACTTAGGGTATACCCTCAGTTTTTAGCTTTCAGTACTGCCATGTCTCAGGACATGACAAATTTTGTTTTCTACTTTGATTTTGCCTTTAACTCCTGTTTTATAATCTACTGACTCTTTTGAATGAAATTGAATAGGGAATATTTTCTTTATCGTTCTCCCACTTATTTTCATTGACTGTATAGTTATCAACCTCCTATCTGATCAGCCCTCAATCTCAGCCCTATCAACCAAGAGGTAATGATGTTTAACTAGTAGCTTTTCCCTCTGCTGCCTTTCACAGGACTTTGTCAGAATCACCCCCAAAGCTACCTGCATTAAATTTCTTCTTGAATTTCCTTTTCCTATAATGCACCCACAAATTTTACAGCACTGCTCCCCATTGCACTAGTTACTGACTCATTATTTCCATGCAGTCCCCTGGCAGTCTGTATCCATCTGCCATATCCCACCTTACACTCAGCTTGTAAACTTCTTAAACTTCTTTGTGAAGTTCTAGATAAGCACCATCTTGTTCTGTGTTTTTACAGTGCTGCTTACAATGGAATCACAGCTTGTGACAGAAGCTGCAGGCAGGAATGTAATACAAAGAAATAATAATTAGCACTGGACAAGTAGTATACACATGCAAGAAGGCTGAAGTTACATATGTAAAATGAACTGCGGCAAACTGATTAACAAGCAACACTTAGGTTAGCTAAATTTCTCATTAAAAGTCTTCTAGAGGTCATTTCTGAAATGTGATTCCACATACTGCAAGATAGGTATTCCCATTGGAAAAAGCAAAATTAGAGTCACTGTTTTTGTAGCTTGCTACAGTAAATTCTTAATAATGGAGGACTAAGGACCTGGCACCTAACTTTGCTGCTGCTATTCCTGTATGACATTGCCTGCATACTGCTCTTTCAAAGCATAGGTCTCATTTTCTTCTGAGCCTATCCCTGTTCAGTAGGTAGGACATGAAGGCTGGCAGTTCTTGGGGTGTGATGTAGTATTTTGTTGAGGAATGTTCGCCATTTGTCCAAAATTCACACTTGCATCTCATAGCTGGATGAATTTTTTGAAAATATGTCATAAAATAATCTGTGATAGAAAACAAGGATAAGAAACGTATAAATAGCACGGCTAGTTTAAAGTGGGATCTTTTTGATCCTTTGGTACCTATATGTTCTTGTATATGGGCAGTGCAAAAAACAGCAGAGTGATAGAGAAAGAATTTAAAACAGTTTGGAGGAAGCAAAGGGATTTGAGAAGGATAATTATCTGCAAGAGCTCATTTATTCTCTGACAGGTTGTGAAACCACAAGTGTTAAGAAAGACAGAATTAAGATAGTCTGTTCAGCCTTTCAGTTATATTGCACTGGTAAAAGAGAAACAACAAAATTTCAATCCAAAGTTAGCTTTGCAGAAGGGACTCTAGAAACAATATGCTTATTTTATAAAGCAAGAAGAGGCAGTGCCTGCCTGCTTTTCTTTTTCCTTACTGCCTTAGTGGGTTGACATGTCATAATCCTAAATGATGGTACATGGCCTCGAAAAGCTTAAAGGAAAGCGAAGGGAAAGTTCTGTACAAACCTAACATGTGTGTTTTCTTTTATTTTTAAAAATTCCTTTTTAAGTTAAAGGAAGAGCCACCATGACCTACCCTAACATTTTAAAAGGCATAAGGCTTTTATGAATTAATATATCTTTTTTAAATCTGGGACCTGAGACTTACCTAGAAGATATCTTTTTGAAAACTATTTCATAGAATCATAAAATCATACAATAGTTATGGTTGGGAAGGACTTTAAGTTCATCTAGTTCCAACCCCCCTGCCACAGGCAGGGACATCTGCTACTAAACCATACCACCCAAGGATATGTCCAACCTGGCCTTGAACTCTGCCAGTGAGGGAGCATTCACAGCTTTCCTGGGCAACTCATTCCAGTGCCTCATCACCCTTACAGTAAAGAACTTCTTCCTCAGATCCAATCTAAACTTCCCCTCTTTAAGTTTGAACCCATTACCCCTTGTCCTATCGCTGCAGTCCCTCATGAAGAGTCCCTCCCCAGAATCCTTATAGGCCCCATTCAGATACTGGAAGGCTGCTATGAGGTCTCCACACAGCCTTCTCTTCTCCAGCCTCAACAGCCCCAACTCTGTCATCCTATCTTCATAGGGGAGGTGCTCCAGTCCCCTGATCATCCTTGTGGCCCTCCTCTGGACTTGTTCCAAAAGTTCCATGTCCTTTTTATGTTGACGACACCAGAACTCCACACAATACTCCAAGTGAGGTTTCACGAAAGAAGAGTAGAGGGACAGGATCACATCATTTTTCCTGCTGGTCGTGCTTCTATTGATGCAGCCCAGGATGCAGTTTGCTTTCTGGACTGTGAGCACACACTGAAGCCTGCTCACTCTAAGTTTCTCATAGACCATCAGCCCCGAGGCCTTCTCGGCTGAAATATGTCTTTGTTTAGAAGTTTGGGGAACATTGTAAAGTAAAAGTTGAGCTTAGCATTTAAAAGTGGTAAAACTCTGTACTGTAAGTTTTAATCCTTCTACAGAACCACTGCTTACCAGAATTCTCAATTCTGTAAGTACTTCTTACAATAACTTTACTTTTTTCCATAATGTCATGAAAAGTTTGCTTTTAGCTACCTAATTGAAAAATTAAGACTGCTCTTTATTTGTTATCAATCCTCTTCTAGTTTTGTGCCCTTAGAAACTTGACCAGTAAGGATTTTATGGCGTTTTGGTTGCTAACAATCTTATAAACAGGGCAGAATCAGGAACTGATTCCTGTGGAATTTCTAAGGTGCACACCTGCTCACTGAGGAGTCTTCAGTCTGGAATTAATTATACTTTGAGATTTGCTGATTATTCAGAGCTGAATATGTGCAATGCATACAACGGTGATTTTCTAGTCTCCTGGCTTCCTAGTAATATTTCATGCAGTACCCCAGTCAAGCACATTACTGAACTCTAATTGCATTACACTTAACCAAATTTTTCATTTCATCAGCTATTGTCAAGTTAGCTGCACAAGTTTCTTTTAAAGTATTTTTTATGTCTTAATTTTGCTAAACTTAGGAAACCAGAGTCTACCTCCAATACAGTCAATCTCAGTGTATTCTTGCTGAAATTAGAAATTACTTAAAACATCAAATATTGGTCTTTCATACAAAATTATATGGTCTGAGCTTTAGGCATTTGATGTGCACCTGGCGTCTCATTTTAGAGTGCAGGGGTATATGAGGAAATGAAATGAGATCACACTGCTTTATAAAGCTAATTTACCATGTCAGTAGATAAAATCTATCTGGCTTGTCACCTGCTTCCACATTTATCCTTAGTTAGAAGTTCTGTTTCAGAGAATGGAACCATATTATCAGAACCGTGCCTTCTGTGCCATGCAATTTTGGTACTGAAACTCATAGACTAAGAGATTCAAGATAATGTCCTTAAGGCCTACTCCTATGTGCGAGCTATGAATAAAGGAAACAGCAAAAACCACAGCTGTTGAAAACTGATTCAGTTTTTTAAGCTCTCCAATGATAAACCAAAATTATTAAATTTTTTTTCAAACTCTGCTTCCCATATTCCCTTGCATACCTTTGAAATTACAAACAATTTTTCAGACTTGCTATCTCAGTCCTTTCTACCAGACAACAACTTTCTGACTTGCCGACTATTTTATTATATTTCAATTTCCCATATCAGTCACTTCTTTAATATTAAACTTTGTCTTAGTAGGAACGTTGGTACTCAAGATATTTTATTCTGCCCTATATTTTTTCTCAATAAAGCATCTGTGAGATGGAATAATAATTTTCCATCTCCTTCCCCACAATTCCTGTATTTATCATTATTTTTAGTGCCATCTGTCTTGGTTATTTTTTGGCTGCTTCCTATTAAAAAAAAAAAAAAAAAAAAAAAAAAGCCAAAAA
>JASSUY010038037.1:0-13563 GCA_032466535.1 Forpus xanthops | reverse complement strand
GCCCCGCTGCGGGGCCGGCGGAGGCGGCTCCGTTCGGCGCTGTGACGCCAGCGGCGCTGGAACACCTGGAGGGGAGGTGGCGGTGCCTCCGGCTCGGCCCTGCCCTCGCCTTCGCAGCCGGCAAGGTGAGTGCGGGAAGGGGGATCGCTGGGCTCCGTACCGCATCCTGGTGGGGAAAACGGGTTCCGCCACCACCTGCTGCGGCCGGTGTCGGGCAACCCGGGGAGGGCCGCCTCCTCCGCGGACTGCACGCCCGTCTCCTGCAGGGACGGAGGCGGTGTGGCGGTCGGGCCTGAGGCGCTGGTGCCCGTTAGGGCTCGGCATGGGTGCAGCCGGAGCCGGACGTGTCCAGGGCTGAAATTTCCGAGGCACAAGATGGCATCTGCCCCTCTTTTTTGCCTTGCTTCCTCCCCTCCTGCCGTGCGGTTATCTCGCCATGATTATTGCATTTATCCGTTTCTGCCTCCCGTACATCCTCTCTGGCGCCGTGCCCGCTGGAAGCGGGGAGGTTGGGGAGGAAAACGGCCGCTTCTCCTCCGCGGTTTCCGGCTCTGCTCCGGGCTGAGGCGCAGGTTGTCCGGCTGCGGCGGGTGCCGTTCGCCAGGGCGCGGCCTTGGTTTGTACCTGAGGGCTTCGGGCCGGCCGGTGAGAAGGGGCGGCAGGCTGCCTGTGGTAATGTCATGTCAGTTACCAACGCAGGCGCCGAGGCGTTGGTTGCTGATGGAGTGGGTGTTAAAACCACCCAAACTTCCCGTTTAAAGGTTATATTTTTTTGAACAGGTTGATTTTAGTAATCGGATTTGTTCTGCGTGCGTCCATCTGGTACATGAATGTTATTTCCTGTAGTGTTTTAGAAGAAATATCAAAAATTACTTGAAACATCAAGTCAGTTTTTAGTAACAGATAAGGATGAAGGGCGCTGTGTTCTCCTAATTATCGGTATCACTGTGTATATGCTCAGCACCAGATGTAAATCACTCTCTTTTTCCATGCTGTTTTGCTTAGTGCTGAAATCTTCAAGGTTCTGCATGGACCCTGTAAAAATAGTAACTCAGGTTTACTTTAGTTCAAACGGGTAAATGCGAAACTGAATCGGGTAATCGTGAGGGTACATCCTGTAACCCTCTACCCTGAAGTTGCATTATGTAGATATTTTGGAAGCTTGGCATTAAGCTGTTCGTCTGTTTTGTTGTTTGTAATATTTTGTCCCTGCTTGCAAGCCTCGCTTTAAACCAAGGTGACCTTTTATTTCCAGGAAGCACCTGTTTTTTGGTTTTATGTTTGTTTGGATTTTTCTTTGTGCTTTTTTTGTTTGGTTGGTTTTGTACGCGGTTTTTTTTTGCATTAACTTTGTTTTGTTTGCTTGCTTACCCATGTTTCTTTCTGTTATCCTGTTTCTGGATGGATTTTATTTAATTTGGGTCAGAAAGCAGCTGTGGCCCTTGTTCCAGAGCAGACTTCTTGGAAATAAACTCCTGTCGTGTTTTGTTCTAGCAAGGCTGTTGTTGCAAGGGAAAAACTATGTTTGATCACTTTTCAGAATTGTTGGGCAGAGAAAAATGGTCTGCTGGGTTTTGGAGTCTTCAGCGCAGACTGCATTTGGTTGTGGTCTTTCATATGTTTTTTCTGGTAATCCATTCTTTTCGCACTTTGTCTATTCGGGCTTCCTGAGGAGTGGAAGTGCCACTTGACAGTGCTATCTGCCTGGCACTGGTCTAGGAGTTGCAGTTCTTAGTGGTACTTAGCATGAAGTCCTGGAGCACCTCATTTAGACCTTTTATTTTTTTCTTATACTGCTGTTTGAATAGTGTAGCCTATTGGTTTACACTGAGTAACTTAATAATTTAAGATGTATGTTAATACCACTAAAGAAGGAATTTAGTGTGAAGCCACAGAGATCATCTTTTGAGTAGTAAACTGCCATAACTGGTAAAACCAGTCACATTTTTTCCCACACAAGCTCTACTGGAAGATGATGTGGCACTTAAATGCTGGCAAATCTTGGTCTGAATTTATAAGGTTTCTTTTACTGTCGCAACTTCATGGGTGAAACAGTTATCTCCAGGAATTTCAAAACCCTCTACTCAAAAGAGTTAGATGTTAGTAACTGGAATTTGCCTCCTTGTTAATTGTGAAAGAATTTAGTGCCTTTTGTATAATGTCAGTTTCTTCCATTGTGTTTGTGGGAGCTGAGATTCAAATATGCAGGTTACTGAAGGTTTGCAGGTTCAAGAAGACCAGTTATGACAGAATAGAAGGCAAAGGCTTCTTTTACCATTTTTTGTTCCCTTTTTCTCTCTCCCCTCCTCCCCCACCCCAATTATATTATTGGGGTGTGGAGGCAAAGTAAAATTCCTTTTGAACCCTAGTACAGGGTCTTTTCCCCCTAAGTAGAGTTTCAAGCCCACCCATCTTGCCTGTTCTCTGTTATATATGGTCTACAGGGCTGCTAAATTGTTCTGATGAATTCCCAAGTAACCTTTTTCTGGAAGAAATGAATAATAACAGCTCTTTTCACTCTTCAACTACTGTTGAAAGCTGTTGGTATGAGTTGGCAGAAAAAAATGTGCTAACATCTTTGCTAAACTAGAAGTCGAGAAATGTCCTCAGTCTTTTGAAAAATCTCCTCCAACAGTGTTGCTCTGAAGTAGTTGATTTTTTTGCCACTTCTCAACCATAAAATCACTAAAGACAAAATTATGCCACGTGGTGCAGAACCATTAAAAATACAAAAGCCTGGAGAGTGAAGAATGTTAAGAACCAGGCAATCAAGAACAATGGAAACAGATGACCTTTTAGGAGTTGCTAGTAGTAATAGCATCAGAGTAGTTTTTCCTGTGGCTGTAATTAACCATGGCTAGCCCAGGGGCATTTTGACCAGTTACGCAATTGCTTATGTCAGCCTTGGGAGCTGTCTGTTCTGGGCCATTGAAACAGTACTCCTATCCATCTTGCATCCCTTTATAGGGAACACTGCTGCTCTAGAGACGGTTGGTGTGCCAGTATCTGAGAACACTAATGCAACAGTTTAGTGGCCTATGCAGTTATCAAGAATATGCAGTCTGCACTGATCATGGTGTTTACTCAAAAGGCAGTGAAAGAACATCACCCTATATTGTTGTTGCTGGGTATGCTAAAACCGTTTTGTTAATGTGATATATTATCCATGGATATAAAATGGTCTCCTGAAGAAATCTAGGGAAAATTCTTTTCCTCTCTTCCTTCCCCCCCTCAGATATAATGACATTGCTTCCCAGCTACTGCATAGGTAAAAAGGGAGAAGGGAGACAGAAACTTGAGTGTTGACTGTGTCAAATAGATAAGGTATCTAAATAAGGAGCCAGTTTGAACTTCTAAAGCCATATTTGTTCATACATGTGAAAAGATTTTAACGATTTTTTTTTTTCATACATCCACTGCTTTTCTCACAAGTTCTACAAATGGAAGGATTTCTAAGATTAAGACTCTAGACTGATTACAGGTAGAATGTGTCACAAAGCCCATTTTCATATTGTCTCTTATAACCTATGCACAGCAGGTGCTCCATATGGCATTTTTTTTGTTTATGGTTTCCAGCTACTAAGTTTAAAAATAGTGGTTTTTAAACTAAGAAAACAAATGTGTTTTACAAACTAATTTGATAGTCCTTGCAGAGAAATGAAGCAAGTCTGCATATAAAATGAGATTAAATGCTGGATTGCATGTATCCCCAGCTTTGCTCATTTGTAGAGTGAGGCTGGACCTGCCACTCAATGACTGATTGTAAATAAAACTTAACGCAGTTCTCTATGATACTTACGTGATTCTTTCCAAAGGACATTTACTTAGTGTTCTTCACAAATATAAGAGGAACGCTAGGAGGCAAGTAAAAAATGTGATGTGAGGGGAAAAACTGATACTATGTGCTGTTTGTATATTATTTCAAAATATAATCAGCTGAAAAATCAGTATAACATGAAAAAGGAATTTAAAAATTATTTTATGTATAATATCTGTCTTTATGTAAATGATGAAATGCATGCAAAGTAACTTACCTAGAAAAGGTTATTGTTTGCTCATCAATCTTCCAACTATGAGCCTACCGGCATTTGTTTGAAATATTTTGTTCTGAGAATACATCTGCTGTAGTGAATGCATGTGCCATTCTTATCAGAGGTTTTGTGATAAACCCCTGGGTTTAGGAATTTGATATTCAACTTTTTTAAAAACAAACAACCCCAGTTTCAAATGTCATTCCAATACATGTTATGCCCTAGAAAGGAGGTCACTTATAACTGCAAATTTGACTTGATAGTCTTTGGAATAATATGGTGGGCATAGAGCACTGAATAGGCATAACATTTTTTTTTATAGGAATGTTACTGTTTGACTTGGTCTTTGCACTTTGTGGAAGCAAAGCCAATTTTTTTAAAAAATGGTGACCTTGTGACAATTTTTTTTTTTTTCTGATGGTGAAAACTTACCTCTAGCCACTTGAGTGCTGAAAATTAGTGCAGTTCAGATTAAATTCTAGGCATAAGTGAGCAATACATTTCCGCTATACAAATTTTCTCTGTTTATCTGCTACTGTCTTCTTTTAACTTGTAGGTATCAGAGTTGGGAATAGAAAAATAAAAGGGTAAATGATAGCATAAGAAACGAGGCCCTGGATATCATTCTCTGCTTAAGACTACACCAGGAAATTAAGCAGAATAATTTCCTATGTTAATTGTGTATTCTGAAACATTAGATGAATGATAATTGGTTTTGGAATGAAGTAACTTGTAACAATATTCTCTGCAGTAGATCTTCATCGTCTGCCCTACACAGAGAGTATGAAGGGTCAGTGTAAAATTCAGTGAAAAATGGTTCATTGTATACTTAATGTCAGTAGCAGTAGTACTGATTTTGTTGGATACACTGTTTGCAGACAGGTGTCCAGGTAGCACTGTAAAATGTCAAGATCCAAAACATCCAGATTTTTCATATCTTGTTCATGGTTTCTAATGGTGCAAGTCTTTAATCACGCAGCCATAGTAATTTAAGATATCTGCTTGTATTACTGTGGTTTGTTAAGACAATTTACTAGCTTGAAAAAGAAGGAAAAAGGAGTGTTAGATTGGCTCAAATTACCTCCTTGGAAAACAAACACCTATTTCTCTGACACTTCTATTGTTTTTGAGTATGTGGTTGGGGTTTTTCTGCATGTTTGATTTAGGTTTTAATTATTTTATTTTGTTTTATCCTTTGAAGGATCAAGAAAAATTAATAAATGGAATGGGATTTTTTTTTTTTCTGGGATGTCTTTTAAACCTTGATAGAGTGGAGAAGGAAATGGAAGAAATTGTATATAGAAATAATAATTCCAGAAGTGCTTGCAGTGAAAGAAAAAGTTGGTTCCAGTGGTCTTACATATGTGTCTGTGTCCTAGGGACAATGTATTACTGAGTGTGCTGCTGAATCTTTTTCTCCATTAATTCAAGAGACCACCTTGAAATCTCAGTTCTGAGAGGAGTAGAGAAGTGCTCTTACTGCATAATTTAGCCATCTAGTTCAGGTGCTTCATGCAGAAACTGTAATTTCTGTGTGCTCAGAGGAGGGTGTTGAGGCTGTAGTTCAGGGGCTCAGACTTGCTCTTTGGAAGTTCTATTCACTGTCTGTACAGGGGCTTATTATTGAGAGACTTATATGGAAATTTAGGCATCACAGTAGGTAATTGGGGTCAAACAGCATGAGTTTGTTTCCTCCTCAGCACCTCCCAGGTGTATGAATATAGCAGCAGTCCCTCTCTGTATAACAGATGCTGTTTCTTTCTGTGCTGCTTTTAAGAACTTGCAAAGCTATTTCTAGATGTCAGCTCCTGAAATAAGTCGAAAGAGTAATTCTGTTGATACAACTCCTTTTATGAGATTACGGTATTTCTTCTCCTGAGTAATTGTGAATAATCTGTGAAATATGTGCTTCTGAGGATAAATAGCAAAGCTGTGAATTTGTTTTAGACGAAGGAACAGACCAAAAGTGGAAGGAAGTTCTGTGCAGCACTTGCGGACTAATTTAGCAAACTTTTGGAATTAATAAACAAATGCATCAGTGAGGAAGCTAATTGAATGAACATCCTGGATTTAAAGCTGATTGTTGGGATTAGAACATCAAGGATGGACCTCAAGTAAAAATTGAATCTCATCATTTTTCATACTGATATAACTTAAGCTCTAGATTAATTTTAGATGAATTACAGTAGTTGCTGTTCATGTAGGAATACTTGTAAATCTATATATAATCTTGATATTGAATGCCTATATAGGCCCAGACTTCACTCTTCCTGCTTTTGCAATGTGGATAATTCAGATCAATAATCTATTTGCTTTTGTTTGGAAAAGACAAAGTAAAATGCAATTTGAAGATCCTGGTCTGTGTGTTTGTAGACAGACCAGAGAAAATGTAACTGTGCCCTGCCTAATTTTCATCTTGCAGTGAGACTGCTTCTTGTTCTGGAGAGCCATTTACAAGATTCAGTTTGATCACAGCTTCCAAGGAGCAAAGTGGGGGAGATAGGTTGTCAGTCAAGAGCTGTTGGAGGCACAGATGGCACTGATTCCCTCACCTAAGCGCAATTTCTTCCCTTTAGAGTATTTTACATAAATTAAACTATCACTCTTAACTGCTACAGATAGAACTGCTTAAAATTCTTATTATTTTTTGTATTTGGTACCACTGTACTATTACTGCATTCATTGTTTCTTGGAAGATCAGTCATTTTAATAAAACTCTTATATTAAGTAAAACAGCTGCAATACATGATTCTGCCATACTTGAAGTTATAAATTGCAGGGGTTTAGGGTACAGAGAGTCTGGGATTTGAAGAAAGAGAGAACATATTAGCTGCTTTGAAAAGACTGTAAACTGGGAGCACAGTGTTACCAGTGAAAGTGTAGACCCTGTCTTTCATATTACTTTCACATAGAAGTTGCTGAATTGGGCTCCGCCTCTCATTCTGTTCCTTTTTGTGGATACATCTCAAAAGAATATGTTCAATACTGCCTTCCTACATAAGTATCCTAGGTCATCTTGGGATGTTAAACTTGATCTGTAGATCAGCATTTATAACATTTTTGCAAATATTTCAGTTCATCTCTTGGTTCTTAGAAGTTGTGAATAGATCAACACTTTTCAGATAGTCTTCACAGTTGAAAAGATTCCTGTTTCCTGTCTCTGCTTCCTGCTTTTCTCTGTAAGACCTGTTAGCTAAGGTAAAAGCCCAAAAGAGCAGTGCAGCTAATGCTCAGTCAAGGAGAGATATTTGAATTAGGATCTGAACTTCATGTCACTAGATGATACTTCTTACATTTACACTTACTGGAAAAGAAGTATCTGAGTGACATTGAGGATATGCAGTTCTGTATATTCAGTTTAGCTGCTGGAGAGAAGGCATTCATACCGTCTTATAAATAATCTTCAGATACCGCTTGTATATAGTTGTTCAGATTTCGGGAACTTTACAAGTTATGTTGCAAAATTATAATATAATGAAAAAAATAGCTGAAAAAGAGAAGCGAGAAGCAATCATGTACAAATATTGTACAGAACATGAACTGGAAGGAAAGCCTAGGGTATGCTAGATTTTAAATCACTCAAAACAAGATGAAAGCATTTTTCTGTTGGCATAGCAGAATGTAGATGATGTATTCAAATGGTCTTGGAGACTAAATCAGAGGATTTTCCACAGAAATAGAAATGCTATTTGCTAATGAGAGCGTCCTCCATCAGGTTTCATTTCAGCATCGTGACTAATAAAATATCTCAGCAGGGGCATAAAACAATGCAGTATGTCAGAAATATGCTCTGTGTTCATTTCGGCTATTTTGTCTTCTGGTGGAAATAATTTGTGACAAAATAGCCTACAACCCAGATAAGCTCTGCTGCAGATGCAGAGGTGCTATAGTTGGCTGTTTGCAGGGCCATCATGGTTCCAGCACATTGTGTTAGCTGTGACAGAGCACTGCCTTGATGCAGCTGTACAGCTTCTGAAGCCAGGCTAGTCTAGAAACAGTTGAGCTGAACTTCACAGTGTCCAAGCCGATGGGGTGGTCCCCTCTGGAGTCAGTCTGCAAGTAGGGAGGTTTGTGGGACTTGATGGCTTCCTAGCAGCTCCTCAGAGAGCCTGCTGGGGATTTTAAAGGTTTCGGCAGGGGTTATGAACCCAGCTGGTTCTGTGTGGGAATGGATGTTCCATCACTGTTGTCCCTTAGTTTCTGGGCAAACTTGTTATGAATAGGGACAGCTCAGGTTTAATGATGAAAGTAGCATCTGTCTGCCTCAAAAAACATCTGGAAGCACTTGCAAAATCACTGTGTGGACTTCTTCAGAATGCCTCAGATCCAGTGCTGTGCAGCAGTAAATGGGGATTTGTGAACAGTTGGCTATAACAACATGCTAGGAAAAGCAGCACTATAGAGCACCTATGTTTGCTTTCCTCCTCTATCCAGAGTATCCCTACCTTTTGTTTACCAAGATAAAGGTGGTGTGTCATGGAGATCGCAAGTGTTGTGTACCTCTTCATCATCAAAGATCATGGGAACTTTCTGATACAAATGTTTTCTGATGGGGTGGTGAATGGTATTTTTATTTTATTTTTAGTCAGTGTCAGTATATTATTATTTATCTTTTTTTTTTTTTTCATTTTTAGTACACTGGGAAGATAGAAAAGTCTCTCATGTTGCCTCTTTCTGGCAAATTAAGCTTGTTTTATATATAAAGCTGCATGACAGTATAGGTTACTTTTGACTGCAGTTTTGGGGGAACGTATTGATGGACTCTAGTTAGTGTCGTAAGCTTCCATTTTAGTCAGCTTTGACAAAGAGCAACCCTCTTGTTACTTCTGTTTAGGACATTTATGTCTTGTTCTTTGAAAGCATAACAGAGTTCAAAACCTAAAGTATTCAAAGGTTATGTGCTCATTCTTTGTTCTCTGCAGTCTCATAGCCAGCATTTTACAAATGTAGGGATTCTTTGTTATGAAGTGTTCCTTTTAATTCCTAGATACTTCTATGGGCTGTTTCCGGCCCCCTTTTGTTAGCATCTCTCACTTTTTGTGGCTAGACTTACACTTTGGTATTTCTTTAAAAAAAATCTCACTGCTTTCAGCTATCCCAGATACTTTTAATAATAGTATTTGTTACATTGAACCAATATCTTCACCCTTTTTGCTTCCTGGACTTGGAATAGACAGTAACAACATGTGAAGTAAGAGAATTATGGCCCTGTTAAATGAGTGCAGGGATAATTTACATTGTACATGTAAGCAAAATCTGAAGAATGAAAATTGTTTATGTTAAGTTTCAGCTGTGAATGAAGATAAACAATATGACCAACAGGTGAAAATATTGTAGGTAATTCTTAAGAAGAAAATGTCTACATGTTTTTTTTTTTCTTGTATGTGTAGCTTCACACACACATGCACACGGTGCAGTGTTATTCTGCTGCCCATTTACACTATTCTTGTGGAAAGTCTTCTGTATTAAACCAGTGGTAGCAGCAAATTTGCTGCTGTCCAGTCTCATCGTGTTTTACATTATACAAGTTTTCACAGAATCACTGCTGTTGAACTTTGTGTCCCTTGCTAGTTTCAGCCCCAGCATGGCTTTGGCTTTCCTAACTCCATCCCTGCATACTTTTGCATTCTCCTGAGTAACTTGTCTCACCTCCATCTTCTACATGCATGAGTTTTGCATTCAAGTTCATTAAAATTAATCTATTCTGGCTTTCTGCCACAGGTGCTCAACTTTCTGCCCATGTAAATGGGCTGTGCATGTGCTTTCAGGAAGTTGACCTGAAAGATCACACAGTTCTGAGCTCCTCCTGGAAACCCAGTTAAGGATATGACCGATCTAGTAAGCGTGGATGTTTCTTAAAAATAAAATCCTAACATGACAAGCTAAAAGTTGGTACATTTGCAGCAGAACTTGTATACAACCCTGAGAATTCGTGTAATAGCATATCAGCTACATACAGCTCCCTTATTATGTTTCTCTAATTTTGTTCCTGATTTTAATGTCTATGTTAATATATATTGTTTCCATTTCAATAGAGCATCAAGTGTGATGCTGAAACATGCATTATGAATTGGTTTACAGTGCTGCAAATATGCAAGTGTATCTAACTTGAAATAAGGTCTTTGTGAATGGAAATTGTTAGGGTTACCATTGAGATCAGTGTGACATTTGTGGTCTAAATTAACAGCTAAAAGAATGGCACAATAGTAGTGAATATCTAGGTTTTCCAGAGTCTTAATCACAGAGAAAGGTGAAACTCAGCTGGAATGGATGCGATCCAGGAACATCGATGGGAATCATAGGTGAACACTGCAGACCTTATCAAAAGTCATCGAATTTGGTTTTGAGCAATCACAGTTCTGTTTTCTCAATGCCGGTGCTTACTGAGCAGTCTTTGTGCAAACTGAATTCTCATTTAAGACCAAAATCTACCTCTGTTTTGGAAATAAAATGGACCCGGGGACTGAGCTGCTGCTTGTTACCACTGTTTAATTGCTGCAGTCTTCCTGGCATGGTTTTTATCTGTATCACTTAGAACTTTATAGGACCCTTCTCTCTCCTGGTGTGTTTTGGGAGATACCGCACTCCAGGAGCCATTTCCAGCAGGCAGTGTAGGTAAGGCTCCACTTCTGTTTCCTTCCACCCTAATCAGCCATACAGCACTATGACAACAGGTCATGTAGCCTCAAACACCTTAAATGCCATAATGCCTCACAGCAGGAAGGAATACATGTCCTTATTTTCATACCATGAAAACATTGGCCTAATAGCTCTCATACAGTCCTCATTTTGAAGTAAAAAGAATCTCCACAAATATTATATTAAAGGCATAGGGATGTTATATAAAACTCAATGGAATATAACTAAGAAGATCCCAGAATCAAAATATAAGGTCAAACTCTTTTTTAGTGACATTGGTTTCCAGGAGAGACAGGTGGACATGTACAATGTGTGAGTGCTTTAGACCTGTTCACCATGATGGTCATTTACACTTTGTTTCACATAATATGTGTGTTGTTCCATCTAGATAGACTGTT
Source organism: Forpus xanthops (assembly GCA_032466535.1). NCBI lineage: Eukaryota > Metazoa > Chordata > Aves > Psittaciformes > Psittacidae > Forpus > Forpus xanthops. Next base: position 2,495 of record JASSUY010038037.1, on the reverse strand, counting down.
CCTTACTTCCTGTCAAACCAAGCGTGCTGCTGACTGAGTCATGGCTGTGTATACAAGCTAAATCCTGTGTTCTGATCCCACTTCCACTCACCCACAGTTGACTTAAGGAGGAGCAGTATTAAATGAGTGAGGTCAAGCAGAATGGTGTTAGAAAAACAGAGTTAATGTTGCCTGTGCCTTATGGCTTTAGAAACTACAGCGAAGCCGTGACTGATGCTGTCCATTCTGTGTATCGCCTGACTCAGTGGTGCTATAATGCAAACAACAAAATGAAACAGTTCTTTTTTCCTCTTTTGTTGTGTAGCTCTTGGCCTTTATGTTTAAGTTCTGCTCTGAAGACAGTTAGCAATTTTTTCATGGTTTCTCTGGCAGTTCTTATGAGCACTTTACAAATTCTACTTCAGGAAAATTTTGTGTTCTGATATAATCATGCAGAATCTCGTGGATCTTTGCCAGGAAGTTTCACAGGTGCTGACAGCAGAGAGGTTAGAATCAGAAATCTGTGATTTGGCTCCATTTGGCTCCAAGTGGAAGTGAATGTGCTTCTCAGTTGCAGGAAGCACTCTGGTGGTCCGCTTTCCCGTGTTTTGCTTCCTGCAATCTGTTCCAGTCCCTTTGCCTCTCAATTCCTAACCATGCTGTCTGCAGCCAGCACCATGCTAGATGCTTCCAGTGTCACGTTTCGCTGTTGCAGCCCCTTTTCCTTCTCATCCAGATGAGTACCTAAGTTCTGTTTCAGCACCATTACCTTCATAGCTGCTTTTTCCATTCCTGTGTTCTCAGTCAGCTTCACATTTTAGTTCAGCCTGTTGGTGTGTTTATACTGTGCCTTGTCTTATGAAAGGCCATTTCTCAGCAGGACCATCTGACCAGCTTCTTTTTGGTATCGTCTGATCATGCTGCAGTGCTTCCATTTCCATGCTGGCTGTATGCTGGAGAATAAAGTTCTCTCTGAAAGCAGCAGAGGAAAATCCAGTTGCTCGTTGTTTATAAGGAGTGTCTGGCTGCACTTACAAATTTGGCCATGAAGGAGTGTGTTCAGTTACTGTTGGGAAGTGACATGCATGCTGTCTGGTCAGCTCAAAGTGTAGTGGGAGACTTGAGTATCCAAGCTTGAAGATACTAACTTGTAAAATCTAAAGTCCAAATGCATACAAGTGTCTCCAGGAATTGTGGTGTCCCTCATTGATAAAGCACCTGGTGGTTAAATTTTGCATCCTTGACTCAAGATGTGGTATAGCTAGTGTTTTCAAAATGTAGATCAATGGGACATGGGTGGAAAGCGTAGCTGAACTTTTTGTGGCTAAAACATTGGGAAAAAAAAACTCGACTGAGGAAAATGCCTTGCCTCATCAAAAAAAATCACTGAATGTATGCCAGGTAAATTGGAAAATTTGCTAACATAATAATTGGCAGCACCCATGGTGCCACTTAAATGTGTTTGTCATAGATTTAAGTGAGAATTCTGTGTTACATGAGGAAGCATTTGGTCCACAGATTGAAAAGTTTTCTGTTGTAACATGGTAAACACAATGCTACTGTCGTTTTTTACATAAAAAGGTAAGGGCCTTCTAGTGCCTAACTTGAGCATTACATTTTAAAGATGTTTGTATTAACTGATAATTTCTTATTTTATTTAAGTGTCTGAAGAAAACGAGAAACATGGAAGGTCATAAGTAGTAAGTACCTTGGTCATTTCTTTTCTTACTCTAAAGAGCTAATGGTGTTTGGCATGTTGATTTGTTGCAGCCTGAGTTTATAATGCATAATGATCTGGCACCTAGTATTTATGTGAAGTCATTGGTAGACATTCTGTTTAAAAGAATAAAAATAAAAGATGAAAGACTGCCAAAGAATGGAAAAACAAGTGAATTGAGTAGATAGAAAAAACAACCCATTACTGATTTCCTGTTTAATAGAAAGAAGTGTATTAACTGTCATATTTCAAGAGGTTTATCCATGGTTGTCAACTTCACAATAAAATACATCCTTCTTGTAGTTTCATGTTCTGATTGTTCAACAAAACCTAAATGTGTCCATGATTGTTTGACACAAAATCCATTTTAAAAAGTATTGACAAGTATCTACCAGTAAAAATTGCTACCAAATACTTCAGTAATGGGATTATAAATCTTTCACTGTCTTAAGTATAAACAGGAGTCATTAAATTCTCCAAATGAAATTATAAGCTTAATTTGTGTTTATTGGCAAAAGATGGGCTGGAACTAGATGATATTTAAGGTCCGTCCCAACCCAAATGATGCTACAATTACGTTCCTCTTATTCCTTCAATTGGTTTATCACTCTCTAATTCAGGAATCTATTAGGAGGGCCACCAGGATGATCAGGGGACTGGAGTACTTTCCGTATGCAGATAGGATGAGAAAGTTGAGTCTGTTCAGCCTGGAGAAGAGAAGACTGCATGGAGACCTCATAGCAGCCTTCCAGTATCTGAAGGGGGCCTATGGGGATGCTGGGGAGGGATTCTTCATGAG
>JASSUY010038035.1:0-27468 GCA_032466535.1 Forpus xanthops | reverse complement strand
GCTAAAAAAATCCAAAACACAGTGCTACACCAGCTACTGCTTAAAGAAAAATGACTGCTGCTGCTGAACCCATGACAAAGCACCATGTTCCTTTGTGACTGAAAAATTTGCCTGCAGTGAGACCTCCCTATGGAACCTCTATAGTCTTTTTACTTCAAGAGCTGTTCTATATGAGGATTAACCTCTTTTCTTTGGAAAATCTTGCAAATAATTTAGAGATATGTAAAACATGATTCTGAACCTGATTAAGCTATTACAGCACAAATATAAAACCCAATCCAAACCCCACAACCCGAACCCCAAACCCAAGCTTACAGTCTTTACCATACCAAGAAGGCAAACAATAACAGCACTTTTCCAAGTATGTTATACAAAAATAGCTCTGTCGTGAAGCTAACGTACATAACACACCTTCAGCACCACAATACAAATCACAATGCAAATGTTGTACCTAAGATACTTTGCCTGGCAAAACTTGATGAAAGTACCCACAAAATTATTGTTTATTTCCAGAAGTCAAATTTTTTGAACAGGGATTCAAAATACACACTTATAATACCACTCTCATTACAATGGCATTTGCTCTAGGGTCAGCCACAGTTGATCAGTTTTAGACTACCCTTGGGAGGAAAATAAATCCAGAAAAACTAAACCCCCCAAAACTGCCACTGATTTCTTTCTAAATATACAAATCTGTAGTCTGGATTATTTTCTGTGATGACAAACCATATAAGATTCAAAGGTAATGTGTTTGTAGATAACTGAGGAATGTTAGCAATGCTTCTATTGAAGAGTATTTCAAGCAAATGTCTAAATGCATTAGAGGAAAAAAATTAAACTAGGTGAAAGATGTAGTAAGGAACAAATAAAATAGAAATAATTTTTCTGTATAAATGTGTGCATATAAATATATATATGTTCACATAAAAAAACCTCAAGCTAGAACTAATGTCTGTGCATAATGAAACTTTAAACATCAGAAATAATTATATTTATCACCCCAACTCACTAGACGTGTCAATAAACAATTCCTTTATTTATTAAACTATTTATAAATGCATGAAATGTCTTCTGCGAGTCTGCATACATTCTTCAGAGCATATATAATGATGTGTACATTTATGCAAGTTTATGCTATTGACAACATATCTGAATGGATCAAGGTTCAATCATAACAAACTTAAGAGGTGGTAGCCTGAAAATTAACAGAACAAAAACAAAAAAACAAAAACCAAAATCTTGCTAAAGACACAGGAGTTGAATATGTAAGCAGCAAAATAAAATATATCTTGTTACAAAATTTTTGTGATCATAGAATCATAGAATAGTTAGGGTTGGAAAGGACATTAAGATCGTCTAGTTCCAAACCCCCTGCCATGGGCAGGGACACCTCCCACTAAACCATGTCACTCAAGGCTATGTCCAACCCGACCTTGAACATCACTGGTGATGGAGCATTCACAACTTCCCTGGGAAACCCATTCCAGTGCCTCATCACCCTTACAGTAAAGAATTTCTTCCTCATACCCAATCTAAACTTCCCCTGGTTAAGTTTGAACCCATTACTCCTTGTCCTCTCTCTAGTCCCTCATGAAGAGTCCCTCCCCAGCACCCCTACAGGATCCTTTCAGGTACTGGAAGGCTGCTATGAGGTCTCCACGCAGCCTTCTCTTCTTCAGGCTGAACAGCTCCAACTCTATCATACTATCTTCATACAAAGGGTGCTCCAGTCCCCTGAGCATCTTCGTGGCCCTCCTCTGGACTTGTTCCAACAGTTCCATGTCCTTTTTATGTTGAGGACACCAAAACTGCACACAATACTCCAAGTGAGGTTTCACAAGTGCAGGATCGCTTCCTTCCCTCCAACATATCAACCACGCCACAGAGCTTTGTGTCATCAGCAAACTTGCTGAGGGCACACTCAATCCCAGTGTCCATGTCACTGACAAAGATGTTGAATAAGACCCGTCCCAACACCGATCCCCGAGGGACACCACTCCTTACTGGTTTTCATCTGGACATTGAGACATTGAGCACAATTCTTTGTGTGCGGCCAGTTCTTTACCATCAGTTTTATACATCTTTACTACTAAAGGGAAGAGTCATGAAATATTAAATAATAAGGATGCTGGGGAGAGACGCTTCATTAGGGACTGTTGTGACAGAACAAGGGGTAATGGGTTCAGACTTAAACAGGGGAAGTTTAGACTGGATATAAGGAGGAAGTTCTTTACTGTAAGGGTGGTGAGGCACTAGAATGGGTTTCCCAAGGAAGTTGTAAATGCTCCACCCCTAGTACTGTTCAAGGCCAGGTTGGACATAGCCTTGTGTGACATGGTTTAGTGTGAGGTGTTCCTGCTCATGGTACAGGGGTTGGAACTAGATGATCTTAAGGTCCTTTCCAATCCTAACCATTTTGTGATTCTATGATTCTATAATAGCACTGCTGTAATAAAATGCTTATGAACTATAATGGCATGCTTCTCATAAACTAGCAATAAGATGATGTTACAGCAGTTAAAAGACCATAAAGAGTGTAAGTATGAAAATAATTTTGGGACATTGTCAATGCCGTCAAAAAAACTCATTCTGATATTAATACCAACTGTCCTGTATTTTCATGAATGTATGATTGAAAACAGTTTTCTTGTAAGACAGCATTTTAGATTTCAATGCAACTAAGTTCCTTTGTTGGTTATTTGATATCTGTCCTGGTCATACTTCACTAGAGTTATATTTTTACTAAGTGTAGGAAAAGAACTGTGGCATTATGAGCACACCCTAAATTGTTTGTGGCTGTTCTTGAAGCACCACAAACTCTAGCATCCCATCTAATCTTGCTGCACATGTCAGGCTTTTTTAGGAAAGAGGTCACCAGCACAGCAGTACATGGCCTCTGATACATATAAGAGCTATCATAACTCAAACACTCACTGCCAGCTTTCTAAACCACTTTTTTATTTCTTTCTATGCAACTGCTTATACTAAATAACAACGCAAGATCATGGTTCCTGTGTTCCAGAGCCTGCTCACAGGATTCATACAAAATGCATCAACTCGCTGTTGATTTTATTATTGTACTGTGAAAATTATGCTTTGCTACTGTATTTCTTTTCAGAGTTGGGTTGTGTTTTATTTTTTCCTTTGAAACATGATTTTTACCTGAAAAGGGACTATAATACAGATTCTCTATTTCTGAACCATATTTTGTAATTTTGAAACATCCTTTCTTTTTCTCACAAGTCAGGGAAATTGAGATTTTCTACTTTCCCTTTCATTTTTATCAGCTGTTTTACCATTTTATACTAGCGACAAAGGCAAAACCTAATTCAGCATCTTTTTGCATACTGCAGTTCCCATCCTATGCAAATGTGTAATAATTCAAAATTAAGTAATTATTTTTGCATAGGCAAAGCTAGCAGCATATGCCAGGTTACATATAATATGTATCTTGTGATTAAACAAATAAAGTATACCTTTAATTAGGCAGGTAAGGAAAGCTATTTCAGTGTTTCCTTAAATATATATAGGGAAGTTCATGCTCCACTAAGATGGGGAGATAAGAGAAAAAATATACAAGAATAACTTGAAATTTCTATTTCCTCAGCTTTTCTAATTTTGAAGAAATTCTAGACATCTAGTTGCAAGTTTAACTGTTGTATTTTCTTTCTCCTTTCTGTGTGTTGCTTTTTTTCACTTGTAAAGAAGTAGGATTTATTTTTTACAAAGTTATTCCCACATTTTCAGAGCAAAAAGGCATAATATTAAAAAACAAACCAGAAAAATCCCTACCATAACCCTTCTGCTGGGCTTCTTTTTTCTTTTCTTCTGTGCCTTCACAAGTTTTTAATGCTGATTGTATCAACAGGATTTCACAAACCATTTTAATTCCAACCTTTACATTGTACAACAGGCTTAATTCAATTAATTACATGTCTATATTCATCCCCACCAGAAAAGGAAAATTACTGTCCTTATAACTTCAGATAAGGGGAAATAGTTCTTTTGTCTTTGTCTAATTGGGCTTGAGCAGAGAAGATACAGGCTTTACTTCCTGAAATAATATTATTTTAAGATTTAGGGACATCAGACAGTTTCTAGTCAAAACCCCTGCTCCAAACAGGGCCAGCTGTGAGATCACGCTTGGTTGCTTAGGGCTTTCTCCAGCCGAGTCTTGAATGCTTCAGATACTGGAGCCAGCACAATATCTTGGGGCAACCTGACGCAGCACCTGGCTGTCCTTCAGAGTGAAAACATTTCTCCTTATATCCAGTCTAAACCTCTTGTTTCTGCTTGTGCCCATAAAACTGAGTTCCTGTCTCTGCACATCAGTCTGCCACAGTTTGCAGTGGCAGCTGATTCACCTGCTTGAAGCCAAATTTTCATGGGCCTACCCTTGAAAGTTTCTCTTTCTAATATAGTAATGTTAGACTCCAATGTGGGACTGCAAACAAGACAAAACCTGGATGACTCTCCTTACTCTAACTCTTACCATGATTCTCAAGTCAGTGAGGCTATTTTCAGAAAATACAATAAAGGCATAGTTACACATGGTGGAGTTCAGTTTTGGATTAATGCACCCAATGTCTGTTGTCTACATGCAAGAATGATGCTTACATTTGCCTTTACCAAGATACTTAAGGCACATTTCAGTTGCCCTCAGAGATGCCTTGCAATATTCCTTCCTGGCCTCTAGCTATCACTTCAGGAGGGAGGCTGCAGGTCTTCTACAGGTCATGTGCCATATTTATCTATTCCATGTGTATGTCTCATGTACACTGTCACATTTCAACTTATATAAGCAGCATACACTATCAATCCATACTGTCAACCTTATTTTCCCTGGCTTCTTTGCAAGCTGAAATGATGTAAAACCCAAACATCCAAACTACATAGAGGTGAAAGCTGAGGTTGAGGTATTGCTTTGATAGCACAGGTAAAACTGAATGAATTGCAAAAATGGTCAGCAGATGCCTTGATTAAATTCCTTCAAATGAATGTTCATTTATTATTAACTCAACTAAAAGCACAATGATTCATTTGAACAATATAATGAAATTATTTTAATAAACTCAAATTACTCAAATTGCCCCTGGCTACAAGTATTCTGAAGCCACCTAATGAATTCCTAGATGCCCTTCTATATTACCTTGAATGCTTCTCTGTGAGAAATTTTGTTCATTTGTTACTGAAAGGTAATATTACATTACCTTTCTTACAACTGTGGGGTCTTACAGACCTAGAAGAACCTCTACTGCTCAAAACCAAACCCACCATCTTCCTATGACAAATGCAGTTTGCCCTAAAATACCTGCACAAATTAATACTGTGTAGGGAATACAATGAGCAACACTGTTGAGATACATTTATTTGAGGAAGTCTTCATTTCATAAACTAATACTGCCATTTTCCTTTCTGATATTTTGCAAAATGCATGTTTATGGCAAACTGTCACTTGTATTCAGATTTAGAACCTAGAAACTACAGTGATGGTGCCTTGGAAATGCTTAAAATAGATAAGATGGATTGACTGATTGAATATTCCTTTGAATTATTGTGAAAGCACCAGCTCTATCTAAATCATGCTGTGAAAAAAGTGGAGCTAGAAGTTATGTAACTTCAAGTTGCTATAAATTGCTTCTTGTTGAAAGCTATATAAAACATTTTCAAATCTGTCATGTTCCACCCCTTCTGCTTAAAAAAAACCAACCCCAAACTAACTGAAAACATCCAGGAAAGGTATGAATCAGGCTAATGCTGTTAAGTTGGAGCAAAAGTTATGCTACCATGAAGACCGCACACTCTTCCATAATTAAATACAAGAATTTGGACCATTTCTATGTCCAGAATGTATTTATTACAATAAACCACATTTTATTATACTAGCTATAACAACGCATCTAATTCAGCAACAAAACAAGTTCAGACATCTTTTCTCATGGACACAGTTAGTTTCATCGAAGTTCATTTCTTGAATGGTCATAATTAACTTATTTCTGCTGCTGCTATTTCCATGTGCCCTCAGAGAAAGCTACCTGACAAAGCAGTCAGGAAAACACGTTTTCTACTTCTCCTCCCACAGCAGCATTCAAGAGGACTGCAGAGCCACACCATCCTACAAGTATACTCCACAACATCTGATCTGACCTCTGATCATTGCAAGAAAACAGTCTCAAGCCTGTCTGACCACAAAGCAGGAGGAATGGAGTATTCACAGTAAGAGCGCATGAAGGAGCCAGAAACTGCTTTATTTGTAATGATGGGAAATGAAGAAATTAGCACAGTAGACTGCGGAAGATAATACAGAGATAAAAGCTTTGGGCAACACCTGAAGTCTGCTACTGCTAGTTCTGAGATTAACCACCATAGCCACTAGGACCTGTAAAACTAGTGACAATGAGATGAATGTCAGGTCCCTCTTTTCTATCCTGAAATATGCTATCTAAATTTGGAAAGGAACTCCTTTTCCCTTTCATGGCTTTTTAAATATCTATATACATACACACACACATGCACTCATTTTATAACAGCTATTTCGACTTTTTTGACTGGCAGTAAATTTTAAAAGCCTTTAAAAGCCTTGTAACAGTTTCACTGGGACCAAAGAGCAAAACTACTATCAAATGAGGTTTTAAAAAAGAACAGTCAAAAGAAAGCACTCAGCATTTCCAGGACAGAATATCCCTCTGAGAAAAAAAAACTTCCTGCTTACCAACTCAGGTGCTTTCCTCATTAGAACACTTGGGCCAGCAAAGCAAAATAACAAAAAGGGTTGTGTCAGATTTGCATTTGACTTGCTGGAAGTGTGTATCATCCAGCACTGAGTACTATTCTATGATATCCTGTTTTGTGCTCTGAAAAACAACAGCCGCCTACAGCAACAATTACAAGCCAGCTACCATTTATCCCAGAAAAGCTCTTTGCTACTTACAAAAATACTAGAAAGGAAAAACAACCCCTTGCTAGTAAAATTAGCTGAAATTAGGTCCTCTAAATATCTGCTCTTTAAACTGGGAAGGAAGGAAGGGGAGTTGGTTGTTTTTTTTTTTTTTTTTGTTCAGCATGATTTATTTTTAGACTGGCAAAGAGACAATGGTAAACAGAACTGAAGCTCTGTGGGCACCTTCCGAGGTTAAATTACCTTTCATGCCACTTGCACAGAAGACCGTTCTCAAGCAGCTTGAGCAGATGGTTGGGACACCATTGTCCGTTTACTTGTATCCACAAAGATAAAAGATGGCTTTTCAAAATCCCAAACAATAAGACCCTTGTGATGCTTTAGGCTGCCAAGAAAAAAACAACAACAAAAAACCACAACAAAATCCAAATAAATATAGGTAACTGAAGAGGACAAAAGAGCTTTGATTGATGAAATTTCATTTTAAGTGACTAAAATCACCTCTTCAATAAATGCATATATCTGTAATCTGGAATTATTTTGCTAAAAGAAACTAACGTGTTCCAGAATACTTAACAAAGTAGGAGATGCAGATAAAACAAATCCTATATAGTAACTCTGACTTAAGTAAGAATCTGCCACCTCTACAAAACCTATACTACATATAGCGTTTGCTGGGCATGCTGCCAAATAACCACTTGTGCTTACTGAGCCACAGAGATGGTGAGAGATTTCCAGGACCAACCCAGAGCAGACAAACTGCTAGGGCACAGCTATCCACCTACCCCGCTAAGTAATGATAGAGAAGATCACAAAAGTGGGAGAATGTAGGGGATTGTGAAAACATGGGGGGTTATGATGGTGTAGCAAGAAAACAGGATAAAGAAACCCGGAGCCTGGAACCATACAACAGGGAAGTTAGAAAGTTTCTGTTGACGAAGAACGAATTTTTGAACACTGTATCAACAACCAATCATGAACAGAATCACAAACTTAGCCAATAAGTTTGTATTATGCTGTGCTTGACCAATAAGTTTGTATTATGCTATGCTTGACCAATAAGTTTGTACTACACTCTGCTTGACCAATGAGATTGTACCACACTATGCAAAAGGATACAAAAGCAGGAGTTCTTTGCAATAAAGTGGTCACTTGCTGCTTAAACTATCTTTCTTTCTTTCATGTGGCTGTTTTCTGGCTGTCCCGGCTACACAGCCACAGGAGAAAATGCTGGATGTGGCTCTTTCTTAGTGAGAACTTCACAAAGTTCTTTAAGAGCAGCTCCCGTCAAAAATTTGCAACATGACCATTTTGCCAACAGGCAACTTGCTAAAAGGCACTTTCATTGAAACAAGTTACTAGTAACAAAGATGAATTTAAAGGAGTGGAGACAATGTGGACAGCTATGAAGAAAACCCAGAATTTTAAGAGCAAATTAAGCAGGTCTTTGGACTTGCAACTAATAATTGCACAACCTGTCACTCTTAAAAGCTCCCAAAAGAAAAAGAAAAGCAAGGCTGCTAAATATGGAGAGAATCACGTGGACTCAGTAAAGGGGCCCAGACACTGTGTTCAATACATACAGCAAAGTAAGACAGAACTGTGTTTAGAAAATAACAGTGAAATTAGATAAATATGACACACCAGCTACTCAATGCCCTAAAGACAGCAGGTACCACAAAACATTTAATTAACTAAAGTAACGTATAAAGATGGATAGTTGTTTCTGCAATAACTGCTTGTTTAAAGAATTACACAACCAACAAAATGCATATCCTCTACTCCCTCTCTCATTTCAATGATCAATTGATATTTTAAAATCTCTTTTTGTTGTGCTGTTGGCATATTCAACATGCCTTAGAACAAATGCATGATTCAGACATTAAAGATTCTTGTCAGGTTTTTAGCAATTTTTAACTCTCAATGAAGTAATGATAAAAAGGAAAAGACATGTTTTGATAAATGTCAACCAGTGGCATCCAGCAACTCAAAGTAATATGTTTTGATAATGGAGGAGTAATTATAGCTCTTATAAGAGGAAATAAGTGTGAAATAATGTAAATATGAATGGGAACTCAATTAAAAAATACTGTTAAAAATCAGGGAAACAGATCTATTTATGTTCATGTGAGAATGCAAGAGAAAGCTCAGATGGGAAGATTTTTCCTAATTCTCTGTCTCAGAAAAAAAGAGAAGACCCAAAAATACATCTGTTCAAAATATCAGTGTCTCATGCTAACATTCATGCTAATGCAATTTTTATTAAAAATAATAAAAAAATAACTTAATTCAAGGCTTTTCCTTCCACAAGGGAGCACTCTCTCTGCTTAGTTCCTCACATTTTTAACAAAATTAAATGTAGGACCACTGTCCCTCCACTTGCTTGTCTCCACTCCACAATCTCTTTACACAAAAAGAAGTGATAAAGTCATCTGTGAGGAACATGATTAAAATATGCCCCTAATCTCAAAAATAAAACATTTTCACTGCAAACAGCAGAGCAAACATTTTGGTTTTCCAGTAAAAACAAAGGACCGTTGAGTAAGGCAGCTGCATTATGATCAGATATCCTGGTTTGATGATACCAGTGATAAAGAATGCGACAGTTATAGGAAATGTGTCAAACAAGCATTCCTTACAAATGTGAATTTGAAATATGTTGTAAATAACTTCCATGGTAAATGAATTGGAGCATCCAAAAATGTTTTAGCTCTCTGCTCACCTCTTTCCAATCATGAAACTGCCCAAAACCATAATCAACAAAATTAATTGGAAACTGCTGTGAATACAAATTCAGCAAATCAAATGAAATTTCACTTTGTTTTGTTCTCTTACCAGGACATTAGGAACACCATGAAGGGTAGGCAAATAAGAGCAAAACAAAGAGAGATGCCAGTGCACATATGCAGAGATGGACAAACTAATTTCCAAGGAAGTGAGGATGAAAACCCAGGAACAGAAATGCTGGTAGTTAAAATAACTGCTTATTCTTCCTTGGTTAAGCAGTAATAGTTCCCTCCACGTAGATTATTTTCTAGATCCTCCTGCAAATTAGGCCACAATTAGTGCACAGTAACAAGCTGACAGCTGAGGACTGGACTGTTCAAAGCTGCTGCAAAAACTGAGACAGAGAATTAGACTGCCTTTTTCTTAGTATAACTGGGCATTAATACACCTTCTGATGACCATAATAGTTTTCTTCCTGCTGGTTTAGAAGTATAAAAGGCTCCAATGAGAAGACCGGGATCTCATCTTCCCACCTTTCCGTTATGCAGGAAGTTAAATTGATCATTATGTATGGAGAGGGAGTATACTGCACACTCTCAGGAATAAGACTCAATAAAAGCAAAGAGATGAAGAACAACTTTAGTTTTAACAGTGTGGTGCAGCAGCTGATTCCAGAAGGAATTTCTCAGTACTTAACTTCTTTCAACTGCACCTCATTTGTGAGTCCACATAAATATAGTAGAATACAGTGAGATTACTGAAATCCAATGTACCTTCTAAGGAGCTGAAGATACAGCATATATTATTCCATAATCATAGAAGGGAGATAACAAAATGGAAAAACTGTCTTTTCTCACTATTGTGAGTAAGCAGTCTGGAACATGTTTTAGACAGATATCCTGAATGAGGTACATTCAAAGAATTTACTTACAAAATGCCAATCAGGAAATCAGTCAAGTGACAATTTGGTGCTGAAATTATTAAAACTTGCCATTTAAATCTTGCAGAAAATAGTTTATTGAGTTTGCTGTTAAGACATCTATAGATTCAACCTCATTTTAACAAATGTGCACTAGGAAGAAAAGACTACTTGAAATTGCATATTCTGTAACTGTAGTTATTTCTTATTTCCTCAGCCTTTGTTTCACTAAATGTAGCACTACCAGGATGTCAATCTCCACTGTAAAACTAAACAAAGAATAGATATCCATATTAATAATCTTTTAAGTCAACATAAGAAAGGACGAGCTCCATGATGACATGAACTTACCACAAAGCAGCCATTAAGACCAAACAGAAACTTCCCCCTGAGCAACCAGTGCTGTGGCTGTTAATAACATTGGCTCCTGACTCGCTCAAGTAGCAGACCAAGAATTTACAGACTGCTTGACATATGTTTTCATGTATATGAAATGAAAGCTTTTAAGTATAAAAATTAATACCACGATATTTTTTCCCTTGAACATGTACATCTTCCAGATACTTGGGAGAAATCATGCCCATATTTGCAAGGTTAGAATTTCATTACCCAAGTTCCTAGATCTAAAGATGCAGAAAGAGGAAATTAATCTAATATCCAACTCCACACAAAATCTGAGCAAGGACTTAAAAGACTCCAGTGAATTAAATTCTGTGATACTGCCTAAGAAAACATAAAGCACAAGACTAGCTATTATTTCCTACTTTGTGCAGGCACATTCACTTGTGCTTATTAAATGTTCTGGACATCTGAAGATCTTCACAGAGATAAATGATGACTACTGGACTCCCAACAACTTCAGTGGAGGTACTGTTAACCTGGAGGTCAATAAATCCTTGGCAGTTATACATTACTTCCTCTGAATCCACAAGAAAGTATTAAACATAATTTACCTGAGGAATGGCAAAGCAACTCCCTTCTATATAGAACATTTACAACTGACAATACTACTTTCACCTTGAAGGTGGCCAAACCCTGGAGCAAGCTACTCAGAGAGATCGTGGAACTTACACCTCTGGAGATACTGAAATCTCAACAGGACAAGGCCTTGAGTTACCTGATCCAGCTCTGAAGTTGTCCTTGAGGTTCAGAAGCCCCTTTCAAGTTAAACAATCTGAACCTCTGCAAGACTACTTTGCCCCAGATGAACCACAGGAATATCCAGAAGACAAGGCAGGAATTTGATTTGCTCTACTTCAGGCACTTTCCAAATAGAAGTGAAGATGAGCCAGGGAGTTCCAAATCATCTGAATTGCTATGCAATGGCCATAGGAGAACAGCACCTCAGCTTTATATTTCAAAAAGACAGTAGCTGCTCCATTGATAAAAAAGCCTTCATTCCCAGCTCATGCTTCAGTACTGATACCAAAAATGCTAAAAGCCAAAAATGGCCAGTATAGTTACCTACCATATCTGGGTTTTCCTCTGAGGCCTCCCATCCCACTAATAATGAAGCTACTTGGCTTTGCATAAGAGATTTAGCAAAGAAACGGCCTTTGGTGATACTGAAGAGGAAAACAGAGCAAATTAAATTGGTTGCTTTCCTATTTTACAACCAAATGCAATTACCATACTGGGTATATGCCATCCAAAGAAAACACTGAACCACACAAATAGGAACCATTTCATTAGCATGCACAGACTGAACCTTTCCACAGGTGTAATTTAAGGAGCCCTTAAAATATGCAATTCTATCTACAACCTTGAGTCCTCAATTGCTTCCAGCTGTAATTCTAGTTTCCCTCTACATGAAATCCTGCAGTTAAATCTACTTTCAGGATGACTGCCCTGATTAATAACTCTAAAATGTCTGTACTCTCTGTTGGATAAAGCACTTCTTTGTTCAAAAGTAATCCTTTCCTCTGAATGTTGGCAATTTCAGTGCTGAGGGAATGAATCATCACCGCTTGGTGCTGCCATTCACACTGCTGGGATGCGTAGCTATGTGAAGTCATTCTGAGCCATGACTTCTTACCCTCCTCAGTCAACTGTCGATTATATTTGGTCCAGTGGAAAGGACTATACTGATGCAAGTAACTCATAGCTTACAGGTCATCCAACATGTCCATCAAAAAGACCAGAACGACTTCACAGACACTGGATCAATTCTGAATGCCATGATTTCTTAAATTCTGACTGCTAACTTTGTGAAATCAGCAGGTTTTTTATATTACATTTATATTATTAAATTTTAGATCTAGATTTAGATTATTAAATCCTTCTTGCAGACAAACTAACACTTGCAGACTTAGTAATTTCATAAGTTAAATCAGCACCTAAAATCTTTTTCATCTGGCTTTGAATGATATTTTAACAACTTAATACCAGCTCACACTGAAAATCTGAATAGCAGAGACAGATGACAATAGCAATGAATTCTAGTGTGTGTGGGACCATTACTATGCTGTTAAAATACAAAAGGAAACTATTACCTCCTACAACTCTTGCTTTTGAATTTGAGGAAAAGCCCATGCAAAGATGTTTTATATGGAATCCAGTTTGATCACCCATCCATCAGCTACAGTCTGCACCTGAATCAAATGAATGAAAACTTTTCACTTCTCCAGTGCATGGCCTATATCACTATTTCATTACCATTACAAATGAGTGTATTCTGAACCTTAAATATGCACCAACAGTATTCTTAACATAGAATCATAGAATAGTTAGGGTTGGAAATGACCTTAAGATCATCTAGTTCCAATTCTTCTGAACAAAAAGATCCATTAAGCTTCTACCTACCAAAGAAAAGGCTTGGTATAGGTACATAATGTAAAATATAAATATTGCTGCTTAAAGGGGCCTCGATTTGACTATTAATTTTAAACTGTCCCATTACTCTTGAGAAAATAATGCATGCATTGCAGGATATTATTCTGCATTTTGAGGAAGTTCTTCCAGGAGTACTGAAAAGAGACATTATAGAATTTACATTAGTACTACTTTGCAGACTATAAAATACTAACACAGGATTTTTTGTGGAACAAAAGGAACTGATTATAAGGAGTTACAAACTGAAGAGCATCAGCCTTTCCTTTCCTTGGATGTTGATGACAAACAGCTGTTGATAATATTGGAATTAACAAAACTTTATGAAGGATAGCCTTTTGTCCTCTGCTTTCACTATTTAATATCATGCTGACATAATAACAGGAAAAAATAGTACCAAGATGTTTATATGTAAGTTTTAAATTGAGTTACTTTACAACAGTAAATAAGAATGCCTCTTCCCTATACAATACCTGACAAAAACAGCGTACAGAGCTGTGTGTCATCCGGGATGACAATTTATGACTTACTATGAAAGGGTATTCTCATGTAAAAACAGGATTCTTCACATTTTTATGCTATCTATGTCTGCTAGGTCATGATGTTACCTATATGCTTTATCTTACACGAATACTGTCAAATTATAATTATATTTTTCACTGCTAATCCCTCTACATGCTTGCTATGCCTCAAGTCATTATCACACTCATTAAAACACAGCAGCACTGTATCCCATGTCAGCATTTAAATGAAGTATAAGGATATATAACAATACAATTAACAGAAGTATTCCCAATGAATGGGCCTTGAAAAACACAGAGAAGCCTTGATGGGAATGATTCTGCACTTGAGGCCTATACACAGCAATCACTAGAGCTTTTCATGGTTCTTTTTTAAGGAGAATTGACAAGCCTGATGGAAGAGGAAAGAGAGAGAAACTACAATTTTGAAGCTTCATTTTTATTCAAGACATAGCACAAGGACCTCCAGAGGCAGCCCAGGAAACACAAGATACAGTCAGAAATGAAGCCTGATTTAGTAGCTGAATTTATTCTTTCTAAGGTCCTGAGTAGCATCTGACACGAGAGCCTCTCTCCTGACGCATGCCTTTCAGGACATTGCAAACAAAAATAGCATGTTCCTCTGAACAAGAGAGAGCCCCAAAAGACAAAACAGTAAGTTTGTATCTTATATTAAACCTTGTGTACTTTCCGCTCATGCAGCAAATAACTGCTTATTTATTTACCCTGGACAACACGAAAGGTCACTCATGTGCATAATAAGGTAATCTCAATTGCAGTTACACTGCAGAAAAAAAAAAAAACACTTCATTTGAAGGTTAACTACATTGAAAATAACACAGTTCTCATCAGGTGTTGCATTTATTTCAATTAAGTCAATCAACTTAACAAGGATTTAATTAAAAACAAGTTAGCAAGTCAGAAGAAGTATTTGAAATGTAATTAATAAAAATTTTAAATAAGCAAGATGTGGCTAAATTGAATATGTGATTATAAATGCACTTGCCTATTATTCCTTTACAGGAATTTGCTGCTGGTCAGCAACAAAAAAGCGCTCCACCCCAGGAATGTTGGCACAAAGCTCATCCTGGCAAAGACAAATGAACACAGTGCCCAGAAGGTGTAATACTGAGCTTTCAAAGAATGAGGTAGAGAGATGAGTACCTATTTCAATTCATTTTACCAGAGGGAGAAGCCAAGGTTTGCCCACACTTTCTTGCTCTATTTCACCCATCGCTGCCGCAGTACAAAACAGCTGTAGAAGGCAGTTAAAAGAAACAAAGTGCCTTTTCACTGAACTGACATGTTTTGTTAGTTGTGCAGTTTGCTTCCTCTGCGCACACTCTTCAAGCTGGCACAGTGGGGAGCAAAACACTAATGAACAAAACCAGATAACTCTCAATATGAAGAGACTAGTGTTGATGACAGCCATGCAATCTCCCAAAAAAAAAAGTTCTTTACATCAGATGTGTACCTTTCCATTTTCTTTTGCACAATTATGCATCCCCTTCCTGGCTTTGGAGTTGAACAAACAATGCTTAAGCTCTGCTGCCCACAGCGTCCTTCAGTGTTTCCCAGGGATCTCTATCCTATGTAATATCACTATATTCTATTATATTCCAAAAGAAAAGAAAAAAGAAAAATGCACTCTCTGACCCCAAAGCCCCCAACAACCCACAAGCAAGATTCCTGTTCTCCTCAAGCCATCACTGAAAATACTGTATTCTGCTGTTATCAGTGAAGACCAATTTAATTATAAAGGAACAGATATAAACATATTTCAAGTAAACTTACTTTTAGTTAAGGGCATCTATATACTCAAATGAAAGTTTTTTTCTACCTCCACTGTTTAAAACTGACTGAGTACATTTTCTTTCACGAATCTGGCACATGGAAAACAGAAGCACGAAGATAAAGACAAAAATGTTCAGAAGCGTCAGCCCCTTTTGGACAGCCAAATTTGAGAAGCCTATGCCTGATCTTTCCAATTACTTCAGATTACCCCACATTTTATTACATTTTCCATCTTCAGACCATAGTTTCTATTAAACTGGCCTCAGCTACAACTATAATTACTCCAAACTTAAGTAAATCAAACTGTAGTTATGTGAAACCCTCAAAAAATAATGGAGTGAAGAGATTTGATTGAGAATTTTTGTATCTGCATGATTTTCACAGCATCATTGAATATTTTTTGGGCAAAGCTGAAGCTGAAACATAATTAGCTATGGTACAAACACAGTCATCTCAGAACTCCCTACTTTACTCACTGAGTTGCCCCTCTATATACAGCCCTAAAGCAAGTCCACCTCATACACTAAGTTAGCAAAGGTTTTGTGGAAAGTAGAGGAGACAGCCTATTTAACCATGTAATAACAGGATGCATAATAATGTGCATGCAAAGAGGTGCTAAATTAATTCCATATGCTTCAACTATATGCCCAATATTCCTAACTTGCAAGTACTTGACTATGGGTTTCACAGCTACTTGTCAGAAAGAAAGGGTTATTGACTTGAATAATGAGTCAAAGTCTAGAGAAAGACATTGAAGAGGCACTCTGTAGTCCTGCTCTTATCAGCATTTTTTTTTTAACCACTTTATTGGTCTCCAGCTTGTGCACTTGCAACCCACCAGCTATAATTCTACCCAGCTCCTTCCATTTCTTCACCGACTTCTCGCAAGGTTTAGTGAAATAAATCAATTTTTTTTTTTTTTTTTTCAAAAAATAGTGGATGGGAAGTGTTGAGAGCTTTAATATTTTCAAATTATACACTTCAAGTAGATGACCTGAAGCAGAGAAAGCAAGAATAGGATTCTTTTGATACTGATATTGCACAATCCCAGTGACAATCCATGGCACACAAGACCTCTCTACAACTAATACCACCAAACTGTTTCTTATCGCTTTTCATCCAAATTATTTTGGAACCAAGCTGTCATAAATCAGCAATTGCAACTTATGCTCTAAGCCTTCCTGTTTCAGCTTTACCGAAGATACTCTGGTAAAGTATTTTGAAAAAGACTAAATGTATGTATTAAAAAAAAAAACACTCAAGTTACGTATGGTGATCCTCTAGACGGAAAACTATAAAAAGTGACTCAGTATTAGATTGCACCCAAACCATTATACTCTGCAGTGAACTTTTCCAGGACTTAGGCAGCATACTTACAGGAAAGTGCATCTTAGTATAAAATGCCCTATTGTAACAATGGTTCCCAAAAGAAAACATTTTCTGTTTTGTGAACTGGATATATTTTGTCATGTCCATCCATAAATCCACATGCCTAAGAAACTTGGGAGTTTATCAGAGACAAGTAAGAAAACAACTGTACATGCTCCTTGTCAAAAATACTGGTAAATAAAGTACAGACTTCTTCACATCCACTTTGCTACCTTGGTTTCTCTATTCCTCCTTCTGCCCCATCCCAGCAGAACAAACTAAACAAATGGAGGATCCAATACCGCTGCAATATACAGAGGAAATTCTGCTATTCCTGAGAAGAAAAACAGAATACTGAATGCCTTCTGTTACCTCCTCAAGCTTAAATCATCTGGGTACAGTTGGTATTTTTGTTTGATTTCTTCTGTGCCTCATAGCAGAAAGCAACATGTTGCCATGGATAAGACACAAAGCAATCAAAGATGTCTGGATGCAGTACAGAATGTGATTATTTTTTCTTTTTACCTCTTTTGCTCTATTTGTTGCTGCCTATCATATTTTGCTTTATGAAGAAACACTGGAAAAAAAACAGCCCCATTCTTTACCTGAGTTAGTATGTGCCAGCTTGTGAACTAGTTTCTTTCTCATCTCAGATAATTCTCGAACCCACAGTGCAATACAGAGTAGTACTAATACAACTATTTGAACAGTGAACAATGCAGTATTTTTGAGTTACCTAAGACAGGCACCAAATTTCTACAGGAATATTATCTGAGATTTAAGCTGCCTTTTTTTGTCGTCTCCCAGATCCTATGCTGATATATATGTCATCCCTTCTCCTATTCAAACTTAAACAAGGGAAGTTTATACTGGATATGAGGAAGAAATTCTTTACTGTAAGGGTGATGAGGCACTGGAATGGGTTGTCCAGGGAAGCTGTGAATGCTCCATCCCTGGAGGTGTTGAAGGTTGGGTTAGACAGAGCCTTGGGTGACATAGTTTAGTGTGAGGTGTCCCTGCCCATGGCAGGGGGGTTGGTACTAGATGATCTTAAGGTCCTTTCCAACCCTAACTATTCTATGATTCTACAAACTTAGCAAAGAAATGGTAAATACAAGAGCAGGAAGAGAAAGTGTATTTTGGCAAATTGAACCCAGTTGCTTTTAGTTTTCCCCTTACTCCCAACTGTAAAATATAGTTAAAACAGATGATACAAAAGAATCTCTCATTTAAAGGCAATTTTGCCTCTCATTTAGAGGTAATTAAAGATAACCCTAGTCTCATGTTACTGATAGCCCTCAACATCCACATCCCCAACATCCATGGAAGCTTCCTGAAGTGCAGTTTATTTTTAGTTGACCTAATATTCTGCTCATTCTGCTCAAGAAAAATAGTGGAGTTTGCTTTAAGGATATTCTTATGTCTTTCCCCTAAATCTGCAAGGTCACCAGTCTCTGTGCAAAAAAGGCACAAATACCAGATCAAACTGTTTCAGTAAAATGTTATCAAGTAATAGAGACTGTTTTAGTATAGGGTGGAAATCCTCTTAGGAACCCTTTAAAAATTAGTCAAACCAGAAGTTCAGAAGAGGCATTTTTCTGCAAAAGGATGAGAAACTAAATCACAGAAGGGATATTACGACATCTGTCTGACTCTTCTGTTCCAATGAAAGATACATATATAGATCATCTTGCAAAATGCTTTTTTTTTCTAATCTGAAGTTTAAAATCCTCTGTAAGGAAGAACACATATTTAGCCTGCCCTCCTTCTGAAAACACCTTGCCCAATGACAGATGTTAACTTCACTCTCCACTTAAATACTAATTAAAATTTGAACTTAAAATGAAAAAATTCCCCATAGATATATTTCTAGATCTCTAACACGTCTGCTACCCAAACACTTTCTTCAACCACTGCTTTAAATGCAGCATACACAGCTAGATGCAGCAGTACATTAGATCTAAGTGACATTTATTTAGTTGTGTAGACCAATTATCTCAGCGTTTCACAGAAGAGCAATACCGGTCTTTTCTGTAACTGCACCACATTGTCAACTTTCCATTCAGCTTGAGGTCCAAACAGACCCTGTTATTCCAGTTGCATAGCTAGTCATTCTCCATGATGAAATTGTGCCTCCCATGTTTCCTGAGAGCAGGACTTCACTCTTACCTTAAATTTGGACCAAATTTATTCTTGCTGCCATTACAACAGATACATCAACTTCTTCACCAAGGGACATACTACTTCCCCAACTGCCTCATTGATGGTTTGTGGTGCCTCTGAGAGAGGCTGCTCTCTGTGTTTCCCACAGATGGTTATGGAGCGCTGAAGTCTCTGTGCCTGAAAGACTGCAAAAGTATTCCTTTTTAACTACCATATCAAATAAACCACCTTAGCTGACCAAATGCAGTGCTGGTCCACATCTACCATGAGATATTGAAGCTAATCAAACATGAGTGAAAAAACTACATAATTTCAATGGAAGACAGTAAGAGCTGCACACTGAATGAGAAGATTGTGTCTTCTAAGCAAAATTTCTTTTCAGGGTTTCCCCAGAAGTGGAATATTCACAAATGGCTGTAAAGGCACTAGATGCTTGGACTCCAAGCATTACTAGACAACACAAAGGCTAACAAAAAATGTTACAAATCATAGAATCATAGCATCATAGAATAGAGTTGGAAAGGACCTGAAGATCATCTAGTTCCAACCCCCCTGCCATGGGCAGGGACACCTCACACTAAACCATTTCAGCCAAGGCTCTGCCCAACCTGACCTTGAACATTACCGGTGATGGAGCATTCACAACTTCCCTGGGAAACCCATTCCAGTGCCTCACCACACTTACAGTAAAGAATTGCTTCCTCAGATCCAATCTAAACTTCCCCTTGTTAAGTTTGAACCCGTTACCCCTTGTCCTCTCACTACAGTCTCTCATGAAGAGTCCCTCCCTAGCACCCCTACAGGACCCTTTCAGGTATTGGAAGGCTGCTATGAGGTCTCCATGCAGCCCTCTCTTCTCCAGGCTGAACAGCTCCAACTCTATCATACTATCTTCATACAAAGGGTGCTCCAGTCCCCTGAGCATCTTCGTGGCCCTCCTCTGGACTTGTTCCAACAGTTCCATGTCCTTTTTATGTTGAGGACACCAGAACTGCACACAATACTCCAAGTGAGGTCTCACAAGAGTAGAGTAGAGGGGCAGGATAACCTCCTTCATTTTCAGGTGAAAGTGTGAATAAAAAAAAGCCTAAATCACCAAAGTAATTTGACATAAAACTGCTATACAACTGGAAAGAAAAACATATTCATCAATCATTTCCTCACTACTTCTCATTTTCACTTAGACTTAAAATTAGAAGGATGCCACTGACAAGTACACCATAACCATCTATTATATCTGACACTGAGCTCATTTACTGTATATTAAAGGGAACTGTTCTGGCACTTGTATACAGTGGTGTCAATCCTAATTGTTAAGATGTGCTGAACAGCTCTTCTAAACATAGCAACAATTTACATTTTAAAAACAAATCAAAGACACAAACAGGTGGAAGCACTCCATTGTGCCATATGCAACCCTTGTTCCTACAGCTGCAAGCCAGGACAAGTGCACATCCACTAAAATATCAGCTCGGGAGTAAAAGGAAGGAAGTGCTAAATCCTCAAAGTCCAGAAAAAAATCAATACGACAGGCTTTATTCCAAAATAGTAAAACAAGATGCTCAGAAATCAAAGGACTGTATTCACTAAAAAATGGCATGTACAAATAAGCCACGGCTGCTACATGATATCCTCATAGACAAACTAGGGAAACACAGTCTAGGACAAACCACTCCGAAATAGGTTTACAGCTATGGATAACAACATCTCATCACTGACAAATGCAAGGATTACTTGGGTGAAGCTCACAAGAG
This sequence comes from Forpus xanthops, assembly GCA_032466535.1. Classification (NCBI taxonomy): domain Eukaryota; kingdom Metazoa; phylum Chordata; class Aves; order Psittaciformes; family Psittacidae; genus Forpus; species Forpus xanthops. Next base: position 6,495 of record JASSUY010038035.1, on the reverse strand, counting down.
CCGATGTTCATTATGGTGTTATTTATTCTCTTTACCAGTGAGTTCAATGATGGAACAGGTGCTATGCTTTATTAAAATTAGAGATCACAATAAGCTGGGACAGATTACAAGCATTTTAAAGGCCGTGATTGTAACTCAAAAGGCACTCGAGAAAGCAAAGGAACTGTCCAAAAGCTGAAGCTCTCTCACAAATGCGTACAACAAGCTGCAGCAATACAGCAACATTCATATACACAGATTCAGGACAGAAAAGGTCTGACTGTCAGAGATTCCACAAAACAGAACCTAATGGCTGCAGTTTATCACAAATGTATGTCAGCCATGGTTGCACCCTTAAATAATAAAAATCCAATCAGCCATCCCACTGGGATGTATGATCAGTTTTCAGTGTATGTGACATGAAGTAACTTTCTGTTCTGAGACCTTGAGAAACACCAGCAGTCTCTCCCGGGAAACTTCTGTGGAAAACCCATAAGGCAGCAGCTGTGGTGACCTTGGTCAGACGGTAAAGAAAGCTGCCTGGATTCGATCAAAAGCTTCATTTGATCAAATTTGATTTGCCTGCAGATGAGGTAATTCTTGCAACTGTTGATAAGATTCCTGTTAAACACAGCTAAATGGTAAAACTGGGGAAGATATATCTAGAAAGCATAAACAACTAACTTGCCCACTCTCTTGGATTGGGTAAGTCACCCTACAGGAATACTGTAGCTTATACCCTTGATGTAAAAAAAGTCTGGGCTAAAAAAAAATAAAGAGCAGGAGTGATACCTTGATCTTAAAAAAAAAAGAAAAAGCCACAAAGTGAAAAAAAGGAAGGCTCTGTGTGAATTGACCAATCACTGCATCCTTGTATCCTTTCTAAAAGAACTGAAGCCCTGCAGGGATTGCAAAGAAATGTGGCTAGGGAGGAGGAAACAGCAAGAGTGGAAATGAACAGATGGGAGATAAACGGGATATGGCAGACTGGCTGACAGAGTAAAGCAGCAGAGTAAGCCAGAACAACTGGCAGAGAAGGCAGCTAGTGGGAGCAGTCGGCAATGGGCCCAGCAGGCAGGGAGTGGCTGGAGGTGAGTAATGTAAACATCAAGGTCAAAAGCTCTGCTTCAGTGAGGGGTCCCAGTGCAACCAATAAACAGCAATCCAGTGGGCTAAATAAAAGAGCCTCAAATGTGTTTCAGAAACAAGGTAAGACATGCCCCTAGATGGACTCTTCTTACTAGGGTTTGTTCACAGTTTTTTCCCACAGACTCTGGTGGCGACAGTTCAGCATTGGGGTCATCAGCTGCAATACCTCTCTGATCATGCTGCACTGCATTCAAGCCTATGGTACATATGGAACATACTGTTGGTTTGCGCACGAGTGCTGCACCTCAGATGTCCAGAATGATCCATTCAGCCAGGGAACAATATGCAAAAGCAGGTGATCATGCTGGACTTTTGAGGCTAGGCACATGGAATGAAGAGGAGGTATACAGGTGTGCCAGGATAAATCAGACATGGTCTATTTCATGCCTTTGAGAATGGAACACTTTCTCAGCAGTCTTGTTGACATTTCATAGTCAAAGAAAAGCAGCACTAAAGTACAATGTAATTCAAATGTGACTCAAGACTGAATGCATGAATGTTTGTGATGTTCCAGTGTGGGCTCATACTGGAACAGGTTTCTAGTTATGAGTTTTGCAATGTAGTCTTATTCATCATTATAGCATAATACAGTCTCTGTGAATGAGATCGTATTCAGTTCACATAAACTGAATTTAACCATACAGCTGAACACTTTCATACTGCCATCACATCATAGCTTATTGGCAATTCCTGTTGGCATGTTAAGTGTCATGACTAATATCTGCCCCAAATATTTGTTTTCTCTGATTCTTCTCCAAAGGGAAAATTCTGCATGTAGAGTATCATTTGCTTTGGCAAGGAGTAGCATTGGGAATTTCTGGGTTTAATTTACTGCTCTTTTGAAGACAGGTCCTCCTTCTGCTTGGAGAAAAAAAAGTGATGAGGCTTGCATTGCTCACTTAAAACACAAAGTAAACTTCATAAAGAAAAAAAATAGCATGTATAAAAGTTTTTTCTCCTTCATGGACAAGGCTTTGTTTGTTCTGTTTGTTTAATTGGAGGGGAATGGGGACAAGAAGAAGGGAAAAGAAGAAAGCATAGGTTTACTCTGTAGAAAAAGTTCACAAATTAAAAAGAGGTTCAGACAGTTGATTAGCAGAAAGTAGAATTAAGCAGGAAGCTATACTTCCAGATGTCACAGCTAGAAGCACATGGCTGCCATCTCTAAATCATCTAATTACTATCTGGAAAAATGATAGCACAAGGACATCCTTGATGTATTCTTGAAAGCTGTTAGCAAAGATTTCTATGCCATCTGTACATCAATAGCAGGAAGTTTTGTTTGTTGTTTTAAGAGAATGGAACAGCATAGACTGTCCAGGACTTTAAATCTATTTTTATGGAATTAAGAAAAAGTGGATAGTAGGTACAAGACCCCTAAAATAAGGAATTTGGGTTTTAATAGAAGCATATCATCTGCATCACATTTAGACTGGCAGGGATAGACTTAAATGTATAATTCACAGAATCATAAAAATGTTTGGGTCGGAAAGGACTTTAAGATATCTAGTTCCAAACCCCTGCCATGAGAATGGTATCTAACTGCCTGGTAAGACTATCCCCACATAAATCCCAATGTTTTTTATTAAGGAAAAAGCCCTCCAAATCCAAGCCTCCCAACACGGCTACATTTTCCAAATTAGTCCATGATTTTGGTTTATGTTTTTGTTTGTTGTGACACGTAAGTTGTTTCTTTCCCACAAAATAAAATCTCAAAAAACAAATGAAGTCCTTCCTTCCAGAAACTGAGCATACATGTATGAGTGGGCAGTTCTCACCACTGAAGAGGGTAGGTTTCTTAGTACAGAACCTGTAGGACTTCCTTGAAATAAGTGAAGCAGAAAATCACAATTTGAGGATGCTCAAAGCAAAAGGAGGCCTAGGCTTCTGTTTCTGTAGCTATTTGCAAATGCATCTTCTGACTTAAGGACAGCAGATGACCTTAAATTTACATGCATAAAAGGCATGTAACTAAGTTATAAACAATTGGAAAAAAACACAGTATTTCTCCTACAAGTATAATGAAACCACAAAAAGTCTATTTAATTTTTTTAAGTATCAGGCCTAAACATTTTCTCTGGAATTAATACCTGAAGAGTCAGAAAGAGACAAAAGCCTTTTGAAATGAGATGGAGTACAAAATTCACATACTGGGATCCCTTTCTGAAGTCTAAAATTTCTGATAGGTTTTCTTGCATGCTTCAATACTTGAATGCACATGCTTGAATGTTATGGCTATTTACATTTCTGTTTGCTTCTTATTATCGATATTATTATTATACAAGTATGGAAGCACATAATCATTGAATAGGAAAATAATAAAACCACTTTTGCTTAAAGTTTGTTAACTACAAGGAAAGAACTGCACAGCGATGTTATTTTTGCAAGCCTTTTAATGGAAGAAAACATGGATCCAACAGTTTTAAAGCACTCAGTGAAAACTAATTAATTTTGTTGAATGTAGATGAAAACTCAACTATTTCTAGGAAAGTTCAAAAGCATCAAAGAAAACAAGAAAGACTTAGTTGTGTTGATTTAGTACTACTGCAAGGTTGAGTCAAGAACATTTAAGGTAAATGTTGCCTTTTTATCTGCTTCATGGGGTATACCAATATCCATAATCATTAATACCAGGGCAACAGAAAAAAACAGAAAAGGTCTAATTTCCACTAACCCTCAAAACCAAAATATGCATTAGTGACCTATTAATTCTGATTCCTATGACAAATATATGCCATACATTATCAAATTTGTAGTGACAGGGCAAGAGGTAATGGGTTCAAACTTAGACAGGGGAAGTTCAGATTTGATACAAGGAAAAAGTTTTTTACTGTGTGGGTTGCAAGGCACTGGAACACGTTGCCCAAAGAAGTGATAAATACTCCATCCCTGGCAGTATTCAAGGCCAGGTTGGACAGAGCCTTGGGCGACATGGTCTACAGCAAAGCGACCCTGCCTATGCCAGGGGGATCGGAACCACACAATCTTAAGGTCCTTTACAACCCTAACTATTCTATGATTCTATGAAATTTCTCTCAGTTTTACTGATACTTCCTTCATTATTATGAAATAGGCTAGCCATCACTAAAAAATACATTTGGTAAAGCCACAGAAACAAAAGAAGAGGAGTCAACAATTGAACCAAATGCAAAAGTACATGCCATTGTGTCCTTTTCTTCCACGATGACACACTCAGGTGGATGTGACATTAAAACAATCCAACTTTTTTAAAGCATTTTATTTTCCTTTTGTCAAGGACAACACAAAATGTCATCCTAAGTTCAGATAATGTCACAGTACATTTACCTTTGATTTTACCTGTCTATTGTCATATAAACAATAAGCTTTAAAAGATGATTTCGAAGTGAATGCACTCCCACTAAAAGGAATAGAATGGAAAGGAAGAATGGAACAGAATGCTTGGGTGATGGTCTGCACTGGAGACTGGTTACTGAACACTAAAGAAAATATATGAATCATAAATGCTTTTCCCACTGCTGACCATAATGTTAATTTGCAGGAGTAATCTCAGGCACTTCAGCACTAGAACTGAACCCTAACTGGTAAAGCATGCTTCACATTTGAAGCTTTTAATTACAAGTACTTGTTCAGTCTTGTTAATTATATTCCGCCCTCTCCTTCAAAAGACAGGAAAAAAGGCAAAAAAGGAAAAGAAAAAAGGCGGCAGGGACCAAAAGCAGAAGCAGAACCACAGTGTTCCAAATTCTTATGCTGACACATTTTTTCACAATTCATTTTTAATCAATAAGATCTGCACATTCTTTCCAAGCTTCCAGCCATATGTAAAGCAAACTACTGGGGTCAGCAGAAGAAACTTGGGATATGATTTTTCAAAATTATCATGGTCATATGCTTAGCTGTATGTGTTAACAGCCTGAGAGACGATGGAAAATTACTTTGCAGTAAAACCTTCTAGATAATGCCATGAGTAACTACATTAATTTAAAACTACTATTCCAGTCCCTGCTGATTGCACCTGCTGGAATACAGATGATTATATGGACCACAAGGTCCTGTTTCTCCTTCAAAGCAGCCTCATCTCTAAGCATCTGAAAAAAAACTATAAAGAAGCTGCACAGAAGCACTGAAGTCAACACTGCAGTTGAAAGCTGCTCCTCAAAACTTCAAAGCAAAACCCTCTAACTTGCCATATCACAGAGAGGACAAACTACCAAACCATAATTGGCAGCTTCCTACAGGACCACGATCAAAATACAGAAGCATTCAAGACTTTTTCCACAGAGAAGCATGTATTTATCATCACTTCACAGCCACCAATCCACTAGGAAAAAAAAATCTCATTTAAGAATGCATGAATACTAAAACAACAATTAAATCTGCAGCATCTGTGACAGTTGTAACTTTACTCATATTGAAGCAGGCACTAGGAAGAAGGGACTGCAAAAGTCCAGGCAAATCAAATGTCATTACCTAATTCACAGAAACTCTTACTGACAGTTCAGTTACAATCATCATAGAATCATAGAATTATAGAATAGTTAGGGTTGGAAAGGACCTTAAGATCATCTAGTTCCAACCCCCCTGCCAGGGGCAGAGACACCTCACACTAAACCATGCCACCCAAGGCTCTGTCCAGCCTGGCCTTCAACACCGCCAGCAATGGAGCATTCACAACTTCCCTGGGCAACCCACTCCAGTGCCTCACCACCCTTAAGGTAAAGAACTTCTTCCTCATATCCAATCTAAACTTCCCCTGTTTAAGTTTCAACCCATTACCTGACTCGTTACCCGAGGATCAGGTAGGATAAGTATCCTGTGCAGATGACCGCAAAATGGTGCCTGGTTGATTATGCGGATTTCAAGTTTCTCCACTCAGCCTTGGAACAGTACATTTCCTGAAACACCTGGACTTCACAATTAAAAACACTTCAACGATTAAAATGTTTCAAGTACTGGATTATGAAAACACTTAATAAATGAAGCTGATTACCAAATTGTTAAAAAAGCATCTATTCAGACACATCTCTGGAACAGCAGTGACAAAATGGGGAAAGAAAATTACACTGCATTTTAATGACATTTTAGGACAATCTAATGTGAAAATGGTTCAGCTGAGGCTGCGTTGACCCTGGCAGTATAGCCATTATAGGCTTTGATATGCTATTCACAACTCACCCATTACCATTTACAACATAAACTCTCAGGAAATTATTCCTTTTAATTAAATTTAGGTTAGTATCATTTTAGCTAGAGACATAAAACTGTAGTATTCCTGATAATTTTCTGTCCTAGCTCAGATTTCATTCAAAGCAATGTATGGTTTTCATTTTTTTTTATTTTTTCTTTTCTTTTTTTTTTTTTTTTTTTTTTGCCAGAGACAGATAC